>JAVQJL010044297.1:0-10488 GCA_036024295.1 Nannoperca obscura | reverse complement strand
GGCCGATGCAAGGTGCTTCGGTTGCTGGAGGTTAGTAGCTGCTAGCAGCTACCATGCGCTGTGGCTGCTGGAGGTGGATAGCTGGGGCCCTGGCAACCCGGTGCCAGGCGTCTCAGCCGGTGCTAGCAGCTGTGGTCGGTGGACGGCCGATGCTAGCTGCTGTGGTTGGTGGACGGCCGAGGGCACTGGCATCCCGGTGACAGGCGTCCCTGCCGCTGCTAGCAGCAGTGGTTGCTGGAGGTGGATAGCTAAGACGCCTGGAATCCCGGAGCCAGGCGTCTCAGTCGGTGCTAGCAGCTGCCATGCGCAGTAATCAAGAGCGGTTGTTGCTGGGGCCCTGGCAACCCAGTGCCAGGCGTCCCAGCCGATGCTAGCAGCTGCCATGCGCAGTAATCGAGAGCGGCAGTAGTCGAGTGCGGACGAGGGATGATTACGTAGGGTATTTATGCGGAAATGGCGTAGTAACGTGGATGACGTAATGGGGGTGTGTTCCTGCTCCCGAAATCCGCTAAAGAGCAACAATAGTTGCCAAACACTGTAATAGGCTAATTGTTGACTGACTTGTTAATGTGAATGTAGCTTCATGATAAGAATGGACCATGTTGTTACTGAAAGCACTCTTGTTAATGATAATTGGGTTAACACTGCAATTGTAAACTCTTAAACTTTGCATGTCAGGTTAATTAGCATATTCATTTGTGGTTTTCACTTAAGTCTATTGAACTGAGCATCCTCTCTGCCCCGATTGTCTGACTCACATTTATACCTGCCAACCCTAAATGCCCTAGCTCTCATTCTAGTTTTTAATACCACATATAAAATTGCTGTTGTTCAAACTGAAAAACTAACAGTGTCATTGTCCATGGTGGTCTCACTGTCATGTTTGCAGATCTGGAGATTCTCCATCAAGTTAAATGAAAGCAATGATATGAAATACTAAATAGCTCTATTGTTATTGAGCCACTGCATCAATATACCATCTGGAGTTAGATATAGCTTTAAGATTTGAAAAATACAGAATGACATAAGAAGTGAAATATAAGTGTAGCAATGCTGTTTCCAGTCTGTGAGGAGAGATAACAATGCTGTTTTTACAGTGGCTCTGTGGGAAATTATCTTGACAGCTGAACTTTCAGTGAACTGGAACAATTTTGGCACTGGGACACCCTAGAATATGTCAGACTCTCGGGGGCAGTTCACTACCTACTCAACTAGTTTTAGGCACACCCACATGACTTCTGCAGCCCATGACATCCTGGACTGTGAAGTCACAGAAGCGATGAACAGACACTATATAAAGTGCTACCTGACATCTTAAAAAGCCACTGGCAGGTTCAGAGCCCTGTGTCTTCCACCTTGCAACATGTGAACAACAACAACAGCCAATCTACACATTGCCATAACTGTTGACCTCACCACCCCCAATCACAGACATTTTCTCCCGATCCCTTGTGTGGCATGCTGGAAATTGACCAGGGGAAGATAGTGATAGCTCTGGGATGGAAGAGGAGCGTGAAAAAGCGAGGCAAGGAAAACCAGGGAAGATTTTACTGATAGAAAAGAGGGAGTCAGGTGCATGTTGAAAATAGAGAAGATATCAGGGGGAGGAAGCTGTGTTTGCATGGTAAACTAGCAGAGCTTGTAGAACGTGGTTCAGCTCGGAAAATCCCATCTCTACTGTAAGAGATTGGTGCAGGGACGCTGGATATGAAAATGTGTGTGTGCACATGTGCAAGCTCATGTTTTATAGGTACCTAAGTACTTAGTTACTGTGAGTGTATGTGCATGCTTGTTTTGTACTGCATGTGTGTGTGTTTTCTATGTGTGTTTGTGTGAGTAAGAGACGGCATCCAGACAGGAAATTGTTGCTCATATCAGTGGCCAGCCAGTAGCTTTGGTGAAGGAGAAGGGCTGGGTGAGGGGGAGAGGTGACGCATGGCTGCCTTGCTGTCCCCTTAGCCCTGAATTTTGGCAGCTCATCAGAGGGGAACAGATAAGGCCTCACACATGCTTTATGTTTGGTGAACTGGCAGTAGGGAGTTCAGAGACAGATGCTGTGGTCTGGTGGGAGGAGTGGACATCGCACTTTCCATCTCCTGTCTTTCTCGTTTTCTTAGAGCAGGATGCTGATTTACACTAGAGTAGCAGCATCGAATTTGCATGAATAATGCATCGCTCCCTTTTCCTATCATCACCCTCCCTCTCTATCCTAACAAATACTGCACAGGAAAAGAAATCAAGGTCCAAAAACAGCAGTGAGGTTAAGTCACACATGTAGCACAACAGTGCAAAATGGATGAGCGCTAGACTCTCTGCCATTAAAGTTAATGACTTTAATTACTTACTTTTATTAGCAAGAGTGTAGTGCCATCCATTTTGTTACAAATATCAAAATCAGAGGCAAAACAAATGTTCCCAATGTATTGGAACATTCTGTAATATCAAAATTCAACATTGGTCTCACTGAACAGAATCACAACTTTTTAGATTTTATGCCGTGCTCTCAATATATTATCCCCATACCAATTATAAGTCAGATAAAAATTGGGCTTTGTTCCTTTCTTTAAAAAGTCACCCTTCCATCTTTAAATGTCACGTATTACCTTTCAGATATTATTCATACCCCCCTTGTGATGTCTTGTTTCTGGACTTTGTGGTGTTAAAGCCTGAGTTGAAAATGGGAAATTGATTTTTTTTTCCAGATCTTCCCATGATGCAATATTGGACATTAAATTTGCAACTTAAAATAAATGAAAAGCTGAAATGATCTGTGTCAACACACGTACAGTTCCTCTTCTCGTCAATTACACTTGAATCTGAATTACTGTAAAGGTGCCTGTAGTTTCATTTGAACACTTAAATTGTAACTTGAATAGAAGAATCACAAAATCACTGATACAGAACTCATAGCTGTATAGTTGTGTGAATGCACTGGCACGGGAGGTTGAATAGATTCTATGAAGTCAAACAGTGGTCTTTTATAGTAAAAATACAGCATGCCAAAACATAATACACTAAAAGAAGTGAAGGCACGGCAAAATATAGTGTTAGAGTTGGGGGATGATTCTAACTGAAATATCTAAAAGGTTAAAACTGTGATTTTCCAATTAAGATTAAAAAAATGCATAAAATTATATAACCTAATCGCGAGTGTGCTACTTCTAAATAATAATGGCGTTATTCTAACATAACTGAGACAGTAGCTTTAACACAGATTTAGAAAACACATACCATTTATTAAACAGTTAAAGATGTACTGCACACTTGTTAATGAGCTGCAAACTAAATGATATGACTGTACTGTGATGAAACATGAGTTAATATTTACATTTCTTACCAAATTTACAAAAATGGCATACTGTATCAAATCAGCCATGAACCTGCGAGGCCAATGCTGACATAGAGTCAACCAGTTGGGACCTGTCTATGTCATGAAATTTATATAAAAAAAGACAATAATCAGTGTTTTAATTTGCTGTAAGAGACAGTTCTAGTTGAATTTAAGGGTGTAGTTACACTTTAAAAACCCTGACCATTAAATTTGACTTTAAACTAAATGTATGCAATTTATGCAGAAATAGCATTTTCCCCCACAAACGTTCTTGCTATCTACTTGTGGAATAAAACAAAACTGGACAATATGAGTATGAAAAGACAGGCAGCGAGTTTAAAAATATATACTATATATATCCAGGGAGACATATCACAAACATGTCTCCCTGGAAACAGAGAGCTGTTCTAAAAATATGGAAGACAGACCAGCAGGAACAAATTTTCCTTAACAAACAGAATGGGCTACATTTGCTGCACAGGCCATGTGACTACTTTCTGTGAAATACCAAATACATTTGAAGTGTGTTAAGAATAATGTTGGAAAGCTCGCATTCTGCAATTTATATCAATGGGTGCTGTCATGATACTGGTCATTGCTGTCCTCAAAGACCAAATCTAGACTTGCATGAAATAAACTCTTCTAAATTATTCAAGACAGTAAATCCTACAAATATACAGGAAAGCTTAAGAGTTGTCCCATGGCATTTGTTATCAACAGATGAGCCTTGGAGGAGGCTCTCCATTAGTAAATGTATGTCATTATGTGTAAATACATGAAGGAAGAGGTTTTTGTGGCTTCACTAGTGAAACCTAGTGAAGCTTTTTGCTGTCAGATGAAATGAAGCAGTTGACAACAACATGTGTATCAGAGAAGCTCTCTTCAAGCCAACTCCAGAGTAAACAGTGACGATTGATGGTGTATGCCGAATTGGACGTTCTACATCAGGAGAAAATGGAGAAAAGCACAAAAACACATTTTTGCAGTAATAACAAAAAGTCAACATAATAAGTGTTTAATGTTAAATATTTATATTTAGTGCAAAAGGTAACGTTCTCGTGCCATCCAAACTTTCCAACTAAATCTATTCTACCACTGGCAGAAAATGAACAAATGCAAAAGTGCAAATTGTTCTCTATTACAGCTTCAATGTCCCATCACAAATCTGTGGGACTTGAGGTTAATAGAGTAGAGACGATCTCTGTCTCTGAGCTGTCCATTGGTTCTGTACATATTGGTTCCACCTTTAGTTACAATATGTTTTTCTGCTCTCAGTTATTTCTCAGTATGTTACAACCATCTGGACAGAATGTGCAAAGAGAACACAGCAGAACTGACCTTTAAGTGTAGATCAAAATTGGCCAGTGTTTTATTGCTCTTTGCTGTCCATACACTTGGAAAGAAAATGCTGTCAAAACGCTATAGTAAATATAAATACTATAATTATTATACTTTTAATATTATAATATAATATCTAGCTCTTGCCCAAATGACTAGTAATGACAAAATTAAAAGGTATTGACACAGGCCCGGTTTTAGGCTGCTTTGATTGGGGGGATAGTAAGAGATTGGTCACAAACTGCTGCTGTGTTGAGTGCACCAGGGATGACATTTTTTGTAGGTAAACCCAGACGTTAACGTCGTCGTGGTTCCATCAGAAAAAGTGTAATGGGATTCCTCCTCTTGATTGATGCAGCAAACAAACTCTGTGGTCAATAAAGGCTTGATGACACAAGTAGTAAAGCCATATAATCTAATAATACATGAGCCCATAATGTATTTCATTTTAAACCCACCTCCACCCACTCTTATAGGACATCTTTATTTATGTTATATCTAATTATCTATTTTTAAATGGACAAAGCTATCTGCCTTTGTCCAGTATAGTTTTAAACTAACATTATATGTTTTTGGTTCATCATAATATTTTCTATTGAAATGTTAAGCTACAATTTAATTGGCATTGTCAGTTTTACATTTTTAACCCAAATCCAATAAGAGGGCAACTTCATCATTGACCACTTATATATTTAGTTATCTAATAGTAAATATTATCTAGTCCTTACCCTAATTGTTATTATTATTTGTATTATTTTCATAGAATGTTCCATAGAATTTGATCATGTTACAGGTTTTCAAGTTTGGGTGTAACAATAACTATCTTGTGACAGATTGTGAGATCTTTACAAGTTTTTTTATGTTTTTCTTTTTTGTCCAGTGATCAGTTATTTAAATTGGCTTGGTATAAATGACATATGTCATTATTCGCATCAAATTTTCTACAGGTGACACAGAACCATATATCTAGCTTTGCGGAGTAATCCAGTCATGGTCTCCCTCGGTAGCCTGGGTTGAATGGCCGGCCACAGTAACGTTTGGGGACAACAAGTGTGAGCTGCGATGGTGCTGGGGTGTTCAAGCCATGGTTATTATCAGCCATCGCTGTGCTGCAAAGGCTGTGTGAGGGTGCAGTGCTTGTGCAACTGGGTTGGGGGTGGGGGTGGAGCAGTACCGTGAGACGCCAGCATGGAGCCTACCTCTGTAGACTACAGGCCATAACAGTGGTGTTGTGAGGTTTTACAACCTGAAATCACTGCATGGTGACAGAGAAAGAGAGAGTTGAGAACGGCGAGTGAACAACTAAGGACTACATTTTCTTTTTGAAAAAAACCTGCTGCTACCATGCGGTGTAAAACTTAGCTAAGTTAGCTAACACACACGCAGCTAACTAACGTCGAGAAGATGACCGCAAATGATTGAAAATAAACAATCTCAACAACCACAGCTTACAAGTCAAATAAATCTAGTAATGATCTTGTGGTTTCATTTTGAGCACATATGTCAAACTCAAGGCCTTATGTGGAATTATCTTTGGCCCAGGGTAATATCTAATTACTATTAGAGCTGGCCCGCTGGCCATATTGCATGCACCACTAATACCGGTATATTGCACGCACCACTAACACTACAAATGCCACAATGCACTGCCAGTGTGTTGGCACGTCAATCGAGGGCCCCTTGCACCACTCAGCAGCTTTATGGAGCTAGTCACCTGTGGTCAACTTTCAACTAACCCCCTCCCCAAAAATGGCTAAACGAAAGGTGAACTGTGAAAACAGGGGTTTTCAAGGCAGGTGGGAGGCAGAGTATATGTTCGGGGATATAAAGGGCAAACCTGTTTGTCTTGTGTGTGGAGATGGTGTGGCTGTAATGAAAGAATATAACGTAAGACGACACTATGAAACGAAACACCACGACAGGTACAAGCATCTGGACATGAAACAGAGGCTCCAGAAGGTAGAAGAGTTTAAAAGAAGTTTGATTTAAGTCAATTTCGACTATTTTGATGTTGCATGTTTATGATTGGCCAAATCAACAAGGAGAAAATAAATTACTTTGAGGTTAGTTTTGACTTGCCCATGCCTAGATCCGGGCCTGTATTGACTGTGTATTCCCATGATCCTGTCAAACACTTCACTATCAACACTAAACTGAGTATTTAATTATTTTGTCCCTTTATTTTGTTTAAAATTCAAATATTTACATTTATAATCTCAAGCAAAGCAAAGTCAAATCCAGTCAGTATTATTGTAATCAGTTTTGTAAAGTCTTTTGGGTACATTTTAATTGCCAGTAGCCTTCAGTTTCCTGTCTTTGTGTAAACAAATACATTTCCCCCCCCCCCCCCATTTTAAAGTGGAAAATGTAAACTTTTTTGGTGACTCAAGGACACTGATAAATGCTCACAAATTATCCAATATTATTGGAATTATTCATGTATAATGGAGCCATTCAGTTGATTTCAGCTTTGCAAACTCAAAAATGTTTGTATAAGATGTAATCACCTAGATAAATGCTGGTGTATCTCAGTGAAGCAGAGCAAATTGATTATCTGCAGAAGAAATGTCAAGAGCTGAATGTTGACTGATGAAAATGTCCTTGACATTATTCTGATCCCTGTGTTATTTCCTACAAAGCAGACTCCAACCTATTTAAATCAGGGGGCTAATTTGGGCCAATGTCAGTTTTACTGCTCTGTCATTGTTTGTGGATCAGCCAGCAGTTATTGCTGTCCCTGTGACACTTCATTACTGCCTAATTAGTATTCTGGATTAATTGGAGATCTTGTTAACTGTAACCTCTAAATATTATGATAAAGCTGCTGAGCAATTAAAATTGAGGTGGGTTAGAGGTTGTTGAGCTACAACAGAGAGGAAAGTAAACGGCAGTCTGCCCTCAGTAGAGGGGAAGGATGGTGGATTAGTCAGGTCCAAGCTGGAACAATTGTTATCTTGCTACTTCTGCACTGTAAGAAAAGCTGTTAAACATCCATTGAGTTGCTCATAAAAATGTAACAGTTCAGATAAATTAGTGGTCATGTGATATAGAATTGACTCCTATGGTAACTCAGTTTGATTTAGTTATTGCATGTAGTAGTAAGCAACAATTGTAAACATCTACTACGCCATATTTTGTAATTGTAAAAATGTATTAAATAAAATAAAAATTGTAATTGGAAACAACTAATTAAACAAAAGTTGAATGGAAATAAAAAATGAACCATTGGAATTCTTAGTAACAAACCCTGAATTAAAGCTCCAACAAGACTGTTCTCCCTACACAAACAACAACATCAGTTACTTCTTGAAAAAATAATATATAAATAAATATTTATGTTCAAGTGACAAAGCCTTCTAGGAATTATTAGAATTATATATGCTGGGATTGATGGATGGGTCAACAAAACGTCAGACTTCAACACAGGAGACTGCTGTTAATTTCCTGCATCCTACCAAAAGTAATTGTAAGTTTCATCTAACCATGACCATGATCATTCCTTGTTGTTAACCAGGTGGTTATTGCAGTCTCTTTAAACTGCAAAAATGTCCTATCTTTTCCTCTGCCTGTCAAAGCTACTGCTGCCCTGCATCAGTATTGCTACACGTTCTTTTAGCCCCACCACCCCAGCATCCACCTGCACGCCAGACTCTTATTATGTTCTGCTGCTGTAATAAACATTTCAAATGTGAGTTGTCTGATTGAAATTGAGCAGTAACTTTAATCAAAACCAATACGTTTTTCTAACCTTAAGTAAGTATCTATTTTAACCCAAACCATGATCTTTCCCTAACCCCAACCAAGTCGTGTTTGTCCCTAAACCTAACCCAACCCATAGTTAAAATAAAATAACTTACTTATACAGTTCAATTATTACAGAATTTACTAATCAACTTTTAAATATTTAAGATGTTTCAACTATATATACTTGTGTACTATTTATGCTCCCAAACATCAGGAGAGGAGTCTGACCTCTTGTTTTTGGCACTATTCACTGTGACCTAGATCTTAGAAGACAGAAGTTGATTAATCTCAGTGTGCAGACGCAGCGATTTCTATGTTTACTGATTACATGTGATTTAGACAGGATTTATTTATTTATTTTAAAGGGCAGCCAGAAATGAATTTGGTTAAACATCCCACTGTTTAATCTTCTTCTGTGCATGCACTGAGGTAAAAAAGTGACAGGTGCTTGCATCTCACCACTTGTTGCGGTTTCTCTGAATCTCTAAATCCAACTGGGGAAGGTCAGATTTACGAGTATGATTTGGATAATAAGAGGCAGTCGGTCAGTAAATCAGGTCAATGGACATAATCCAATATAATCCACTCTAATCTCACAGAGTACTCATGGCAGGAGATTACCTTAGTGATTCATTTTAATTGCTATGTTAAAATCCCGATTTGGCAGCATATGATTTATACAACTCAAATGAAAAGACTGGAATGTGTCCGGATATTACAACAGTTGTCCCCTTTAAAAAAACTAACTATTCACAACCATTTACAACAATTAGTGTACTTCATTTTCTATTCACAGCATGGTTTTAACTTCTTTACTGTTTGGCTCTCATCTCATTCAAACATGCATCGAGTGCAGGCAGACACAAGCACAATGGCATGGAAAACCACTTACTTACTGGGAGCAATTCTATCAAATTGAAACCAAAATAACCCATTAATCCCCAACAGAAAATACCCACTAATCTTACAAAACATACAACTAAACAAAAGGATTGAAACCACAGGACACCACTGCAGTTTGTGCACACCAGGCCCTCTATCCTCAATCAGACACAGAACCTTTCTACTACTTGCTGGTAGTAGAAAGTACAAGAATGATCAAATATTTCTTTCTCTGTATCTTACATCCCACAAAACATATTGGTAAAATGAAAATCCTAAATAGTACACACATTATCTTCTGTGTAATAACTAAAACAAAATACTCTATTTGCAGGGGTTCCATTGCAGAGATTACAAACAATAAATCTACAATTAGCTTAAAAAACCCCAACAACTAGTAAATACAACAATAGCTAACTGTGAAATGGGCCGAATGGCTGTATCAACAGTGCAACTAACTACATTTGTCAGATGGGTATAAAAGGCCAGTTCTCCCAGGTGTTCACTCTCTGTTGCTCTCTTGCTGTACAACTTCTACATGAATTCACAATTCCTTAGCACACTTGTCGTACTCTAAACACTCACATTCATATTCTCACATTCACCCAGACTTGCTTTACACCAAAAACTATTTTCACATCTTTTTCCTTTAATACTTCAATAAATTCACTTGGCATTTATAAACTGTGTTTGTGTGTGTGTGTGTGTGTGTGTTGACTCTAATTGTTACAAGCCCAAGCCAAGTTTGTAACATAACAGCATTATAGCATGAGGTCTTGCACACAGACTCTGGCAAGAATCAAGCCTGCTTCACTCTAATTTACTTGGGATTCATTTTGGCACAATGTTGAAACCACTAGTGGACTGGTGAAAGAGTTTGAACTAATTCAATCTGCCTGTCACTCATTACTTCTCACTTTGCAACCCAGCCTCCATAACAAAATCAGCATTGCACAAATCTGCAAACCCAGGCTTTTATCCAATGCAAATCCTTTTTGTCCTTTTTTTCTACAGTGTATTATAGTTATTTTCACAAGGTACTTTCACATGTTCTCCATAGTAGGTAAGCTCTAGGGCAGGGGTCGGCAACCTTTAACACCCAAAGAGCCATTTGGACCCGGTTTCCACGGAAAAGAAAACACTGGGAGCCGCAAATACTTTTTGACATCTAAAATGAAGATAACCCTGTATAT
>JAVQJL010044295.1:0-45170 GCA_036024295.1 Nannoperca obscura | reverse complement strand
CGGTAACGCGTATGCGGGGTATTCAATGGATGCGTGAAAAGGAATTAAACTATGGGGTTTGGGGTAGATGGTGGAGTTCATGGTAATTGGGTTTGTGGAGTGTGGGACGCATACTAAGGACTAAAAAACGACCGACCCCCACACCCAACACACACACCTCTCTCTGTGGCAGCAGAGCCAACACTGGCACTACTACTACATATTGGCTAGAGGGAACACACTGTGACTTCCTTCCTCTCCCCACCTCTCTTCCTGTCTACCTATCTGTGGATCCAGTCTCTCTCTCTCTCTCTCTCTCTCTCTCTCTCTCTCTCTCTCTCTCTCTGTCTCTCTGTCTCTGTGTCTCTCTCAATGGTGGGAGTCAGATTGAGTTTAACAAGCATCCAAACTGTATATCAATCAAATAAAGGGTTCCTGAGAGGCAGGCCAAGGAGGAGATCTACAATTCAATACAGGCCTAATGATTTGGCAGAGGGTTGAATTTGTGCTGGTGTAGTGGGAAGGTCTGGGTATACAATAGTTTTGGTAGAGTTTTTTTTGTGTATATGTGTGTATGTTTTGTGTGTTGAAATAATACTGACGGCGTGCCAGAAGAGGAAACTTGTCAGCTGTTCCCGCTGTGCTGGGAACAACAGGGAGACAGACAGAGAGAAAAAGAGACAGCTATTGTGTGTGTGGTTCCTGTATGTTTGTGTGACCACACTGTGTATGCCTGTCTGTGATTGTGATAAATGGATTTAGCTGCTCATTTCTGCTTCAGCTCAGTAACCATAAACACATGTTCTGTTATGTTGATAAACACATCCATAGTCCAGTTGTGTAGCCAAAATGAGATGTTGAATGAAGGAAATGTGTCCTTTTTGTGTGTGTGTGTGGGGGGAAAATAATGATGAAAATTATTTCAGAACATGTTTTTTTTTCTCTTTAGTGCTGTCATGTATTCCAATTACATAAAACAATAATGAATCAGAGCTATTGATCACAAGACTCTGCACCATTACATTAGATCTTAAAACTAACGATGTCGCACTAGAAAACAAACGTTTCTGTGCTTCACATTACGTAACCATTTGACATATCTGACTGCTGTCTGGACACTGGACTTCTGAGTGAGAGCTGTGGTGTCCTACTGTGCCAGTTATAATATTAAAAATGAATCACTGGCCATATACCCTTGACCTTAGTAATAGATCTATTTTATATTGATAAAAGAGACGAGAAAGAGTGACGAAGGACAATGTGAGATGTGCTGGATGACCAGGTCAAAGGCAGTCGATAGGAACTTTTATGGCAAAGATTCATCTTATTGCAGCTTTTTCCAGAATCTGCTTAATGTATTTTTTCTTTTCATTCTTTGTTTCTCTCTTCTGTCTACATTTTCCACATACACACACATATTCAAACTCCCTATCTGCTGGAGTGTGGTGGTCACATGAGAAGCAATTTCACAGCCCTTGGACTGAACCACCTCAGCACCTGCAACTTCATTACAGTGCACTGGTCTGCTGCACACACATAGACACACAGCTCTGCACCGTGGTGTGCAACAGCTCTTGTTGTGGCCTTGAACGTGGCACTTCATGATAATGGTGGTAACATGCAGTGTCCAAGTAATATTGGCAGTGGTCTAGTAAACAGTTAATCATTTTTTGAAGCTGCAAAAGCCACAGAATAAAGAAGGGTACAACAGTGCTGGACAGATAGAGATACCATTTGAAGCTAAAAAGCACACAAAGAAAGAAAATTACCAAATATAACCAGCACATAGCCTGACGCAGCTGTCTCAGTTGTACACCACATCTCCTATTTGTTCAGTTATTTTCAGTAGGTCTGCTGTTCCCATTTATTTCTGTTTCTGCCGGCTGGAGAAACAATCGACAAATCACAGCTTTGCAGGCGGGGTTAAGAATGGTGATGTCATCTTCCTTCATAACTGGCAAGCTGGAGTTAAAAAAAAATAAAATTAAGTCAAATAACTCTTAATTCAACATATTTCTATTGGTCTGCTCCTAGCAACCACTACTGTAGCCTCATGTTGACTGAAAATAATGTTGGTTAATGTTAACATAAAACCCAATGTCAGACACAATGAATGAAGTGAAACAAAACTATAGTCACATTTTCAGGCTGTGGGATACACACAGGATGCACATGATGAAATTCAACACAACAAAACAAAAAGTTACGGCACAACTCTTTATGAAAACACTATGGAAATCACTACAAAAAAACAGAAAACATGATACAACATGACAAGCCATCATAACAACGCTAATCAAAACTGCACAGCACAGCGTAGTGCTAACCCACCTAACAACACGACCACTAAAGAAGTAAACATGACCTCTATTTCTTTCCTTTTTCTGGCCCCTGACTGTTATAATGTCCACCATCACTTACTCGGCAGGTGTCATTCAAACCGTGGTTAACTAAAACAGTGTGTGATCATCAGATTGACTGCAGTTCACTGGCTGGTTGCTCCCCATGTCATTCACTGTGGCTCGTTGCCTCTCACTCTCTTTCTCATCACTCTTTCTCTGTTGGCTTCTCATTTCTTCTGATTTAAGCTTTCTCATTTCTCTGCCCTCCTCTTGACACAGACAAAATGGATACAGCTTATCTCTCCTCACTGTCTGTCTATTTCTTCCTCTCCTGTCCTCCCTCTAGTATGTCCGCTTTTCTATTACTGTCTGCCTTTTTAGAATTCCCGATCTGTTTTCACCCAGCCCCCGATTTACAACAGATGGATTCTCCTGCCTTTCTTTCCCTTAACTCACCTCCACGCTTTCTTTTTCTCACGTGGCATTTTGACCCTCATATTTCTCACACAAATTCAATGATACAACACAATTGATGTCACATCTTCCCAATTTCTCACCTTCTCTCTCTCTCACTGTCCCCCTTCGTTCTTTCCTCTCACCACCACCTCACCCACCTTCACCTCTCCGTCACCTCTTATCTCTCCCACCACCTACCTCTGCCCCTATCTTCTCCACTCTCTACCTAACCCCGTCCCTCTTCCTTGTCTCCTCTCACGCTGACACTAGCCCCCCACCTCCAACCCAGCGAATTGTGAACCTGTCTCCCCCCTGTCCCCCCTCTCCCCCTCTGTCACAGACAGAATGGCTATGCCAATGTTGATTAGAGCCCGCATGGCCAGATGCTCAGCTAGGCTTAGCGGAGGCCTGTGGGAAAGAGAGCTGCTTATTCTAGCCTCAGGAGATGGATTGAAAACGACGGGAGCTAAAACAAGCAAGCATTCTCTCATTACACTCACACATTGAACACACCCGCACATGCGCAGTAGTACACAAGTAAGCATGTATAATACACAGCAGTCTACTCAAGAAGAAAAGAGATGCTTTTACAAGCACATTGTAAAAACACACTCTTAAACAATTGTTTTCCTCTTGCTTTTAGCATTTTGATGTGCGTTATTTTTAATGTGATCCCTGGTGGGATAATCACCCATTGTCGCTGAGGATTGATCTTGTCTAAGAAAAAAAATAGTAAACATGCATACATGTGTTCAATTTAAAACGATTCATTCCAATATCTTGTTTATCCTTCTGATTTTTTTCTATCCAAGGCTTTGCCATTATTTTACCATTGATCTTTAATATTATGCCTTAGTCTCAAACAACTCATTAAATATTTCTCTACATCTAAGACATTGTTCTGCATATATATTAACATAAACAAATATGTACAAATTTGTGATACAAGATCTCTGCAGACCACAGCTAGGGATGCACCGATCCGACTTTTTTAGTCCTGATACCGTTTGACACTTCAACTCAGAGGTTCTGTAAATACAGAGTACTGAAATGTTACCAGTGCTCTCATTGTCACAAATCTAAAATCTGTATACTCCACTATATGGAACTCACTGGTATGATTTGAGTAAGTTAAATTGCTGTCAGAGATTGCAGTAACACTGCACACTTAACTGAATGAAACTGATAGTTCAATTATTTTATGATAACACTGACAAAGAAAGTGTATTTTATGCGGATCAGTTGTGTTTGGCCCAATATGTTTTTTAAGGTCGGTATTGGTTCCAATATCGATCCTGTGGATCAGATCAGTGCATCCCTTACCACAGCTGATTGATGCAACAAATGCATGTGCAAACATGTCCCTGTTTTTCTTTCCCACTTTTTTATTTCCTTGGGTGTTCGATTCCCGCACCATGCTGTTCCTTTTCTCCCCCTGTCACTGTTGATTCCCTTACTCACTTACATTTCTAACCACCATTCTCACACAACTTTACCAAAGGATATTTGACGGTCTCTGTTTATCCTTTTTATATTGCACTCAGATTTACAATTACTTGCCGAGAACACGACTCACATCGACAAAGTGCACTTAGGTCTATTGCATGGAAATCCATTAATATATGAAATGTTGAAAAGCATGATTTATTTTTTTTGAGGGGTGTTCAGGATTTCAATTACATTTTATATAAATCAAACACAGTGCATACAGAGCAGAATGAAATAGAAATGTCGCTGTAAAGGTTTTACTCTATAGCTTCATTATATAGCTGCAGTCAAATCGATAAATTACATATAAGTCACTTCATAAACCTGAGTGCAACCTGTCGTAAAGACTGCCATCAGGATAACAGAAATTCCATTCAGTGAAGGTCTCCTCAAGGCCATTGGCTTGAAGGGCCAGACACACATAACTAGTCACTAATCCGGTCATTGATGTTGCATGTTACATTGTGTCAACCATGTTAACAGTGGCGCTGGGAGGTAGTGTATTCAGCAGCCTGGAAAGGCTTTTTAAGATTGAGGAGCAGATTTATAACATCCTTATGTTACCTCGTTTTCTATTACAACTAAAATCTCTGTAAGTGTGTTTAAATATTAATGTAAGCAGTGCTCCTGCAAATCTGCTACATGAATTTCTTTGAAAGTAACCACTAAGGAGAAAAGAAGAGCCAATCTTCTAAGCATAAAGTGCTTTGTTTGCCTTTTTTTGGCAGGTGCAGTTAAGCACTCAAGAAAAACATTGACAGGCTTGTTATTCAGCTTCACCCAAGTTTGCACAGTGTGAATTTGTGTATTGTGTGAGATTAAAACAAAAGAATCCCAGTGGCACTTAACAAATTACAGGATTTGAATAAATGTTCCATCTGTATTTTAAATGCTTATTAATGTTTGTAATTTAACTAAGCTACTGTTGCTGCATGGTTCTAATTTGACAACATTGAGAGCATAATGAAATTGTGGGCAACTGCCTCAGGAGGAGGAAGTCTTCACTATCTTTGAGTTCATGAGTCTTTCTGTCACTGGTGTTATGAAAAGTATGAATATTCTTAATTGTGGATTCAAAAGGGCTGCTCACCTTGAATTGTACACCTCATCGAGAGGTAAGAAAGGTTTGGTTTGTGCTGCACTGGGTTATCTTGTGTGTTGACCAATTTGCTGCTCTCCTCCAGTCAAGCAGGGCTGCAGAATAGAGGTGGAAAAGGTTGGTTGGAATTGAGGCTTTTCTCCGGTTTACCACACCAGAGTAGAACCCACAATCTGCACTTGGTTATCTTTTGTATTGGCAATTTTATCGTGTTGGGCAGAGTGCTGGGCTGGGGCAGTCTGCACTTGTTTGTAATGTGCGTTTTGGCAACTTTCCTCATGTTTAACACACCGGAGAAGAGCTACAGAGTACAGGTGGAAAATGTTGGTTTGCACTGAGGCTCAGCCTACGGTCTGCTGTTTGTTCGAGTAGACCTTCAGTCATTTTGTAAGAAAGGACCAACTTCATACTAATTCAGGTGAATTAGTATGAAGTTGGTCCTGTATATCAGCTCTGTTACTCCATTGCTATTTATGGGTTTAGATTGTAAATCTCTCTTAAGCTGCAAAATGCTGAAACAAGTGGAAAACTCATTAAGTGTGTATGTGTGTGTCAGAGAGAAAGAGTATGAATGTGTGTGTGGTCCATACACATGCATGCCAGCTACCTTCCAGGACGATAAACCCAGTGTTTGTGCGTGCGTGTTCAGCTAACTGGATGCTTTTTCACTTGCATAAGGGGTTCCTCCCCTTGACAAGATTGCATTTAAAGGCAATGACCTCATCCTTAATGCAAGCAGTAACTACATGGTGCTGGCACTGGTCTGGATCAAGCATTGAGTCACAATCTAATGCTGTTTACCAATGCATTGACTTGCCCAAGATGGCTGTCTTGTGAAGGTCATGGTATATAATATTGCCCATCTCAAAGGTCACATACGGGGTGCATGGTTTGCTTCTGGCTGCTGTTGTATGGGGTTACGAAGGGAGTTGATAGAGGAGAAAGACAAAGAAGAGAGAAGGGATAAAAAGAGATAGAGGAACTCAGAGTGACATTAAGAGATGAGCGTGATAGAGATGGAAGGTGAAATGGCTGTGCTGAACGTGTTTTAACTTCAGTGCAGTTCAGTTCAAGTCTGGCCAACCTGCATCAACAACATCTTCTAAACAAATTTCTGCATACTAAGGAATTACAAACATTTTACTGTATAAGTGGCCAGTCAGTAAAGCCGTCTGTAGGGCTTCAGATTTGCTGAAGTGTGAACTGAGTGCCTTGTGTCCTCTGTATAAATGTTCTGCCTCTTCTACTTCATTTTTCATTTCCATATTTTAACCTCACACATCCTAAACTCTTCCATGTGGATTTCATCAGTGCACAAAAGTATTTAGATGACATTCAGTAGACTCAGTTGATGGCCTCTGCCTCGATTACCTCTGCTGCGAAAGGAACTGAATTTTCACAGACTTTAATAGGCATCACAGTTCATTCTCAATTTCCAAACTGCAGTATCACGACAGACAGCATCTTTTCTTTCTGTGTAAACTCTTCATACTGATGCCAGCATGCACCAACAACTTGTTTCAACGGAATATTTTCTGCAAGAGACGCCTTTACTCTGTGAACTGCAGCTCAATATTTTGTGTTTTTCTGTCGCTCATCCCAATGCTATTAAGATAAATACTTCACATGTGCATATTTAACCTGCCTTTTACCAGTTACAGGTGTTGCCATGCAGAAATGATTTGCAGTACAACTTTTGAGGTTAAGCATTAACTTTTTAACTGGCAATTAAAGAACATATTACAGTACATTTCAATAACGTAAAGCTGTGTTTCAGTGCATGTTGTTTGCTTGCATGTGGCAGCAGAAACCTTTTCCTACCAGTGTTTATAAATATATTAAGGCCATATAATTCTGACATTCTGCTGTTTGTCTATGTTGCAAAGTAGTTATGATTGAACAGTAGATTCGGTGCTGCAGTTGATCACAGGGGACTGATCTGATCTGCTTTGGTCATTTTTTTAGGACACTTTTTCAATTACTATTCAAAACACATTTTATCTGGTCTATGTTATCTTGTTACTGTTAAACAAAGAAAGAAAAGCCTTGACATGCTTTTGTGCTTTCATGATCTAGATTTGCCAAGACTGTTAACATGTTAGTGCAAATTTGCTTTGATAAACATAAAAAAATGTATTCCATAGTGTGAAATCCGGACTCAGGTGCACCCCTCTAAGCGTTCTGAGTAGATCATGACACTGAATATGTTACGCTTTCATTTACACCAGATCTGGAGAAGCATTTTTGTTGCTGATGATTTTGCTTACATTCACATTTAGTTGTTGGTGTGTGAGTGTGGGTGTGTGTGTGTGTTTTACATCAAGTAGGATTACAGTTTTTGGAAAGTACATTCTCTTTCCTTTCTGCGTTCTTTCTGCTTGTGTATTTTTAGATTTCATTTAGTTCAGATTACAGTCTTATGTGCCCAGTTTCCCCCACGGCTCCTCCTAATTAAACCTGGCCGGTATTATGTACAGGTCTGTTAATCCATTTGATGAAAAAGGTTACGAAACTACCCTTGTACTGAAAAAACACAACAACAAAAAAACTGCAGGAAAACAGCAAGTGCAATGCCAAAAATCATGTGTGTGTGTGTGTGTGTCATTTAGGACAAAGTAAGGAGGGTGAGCAGGCTAGACGAATGTAATGTGGCTCCACCTAATAGGCTCTCTTGCCATTCAGACTCCCCCTTTGGGCTCGATCTCTGACAGAAATGTGGCTGAGGGAGATGACACACACACACTCTCTCTCTCCCTCTCCCTCTGTCTCTCTCTCTTTCTCTCTTACACACACACACACACACACACTTACACACACAAAACACACAGCCTGACAGTCCAACTTTAATTAGATTCTAAAACAGGTGAGGTGCTTGTGAGAAGTGGAGGACGGCAGGTCATTTATGGAATAAGCTTGTGAATATTTTGGAGGGCTCAGACACTATTGTTGCATTACGTATAGATAGTTAACCAGCTGTGTCGTGATGTTATGATGTAGTTTTTATATTTCAATTGAATTTCTTGGCTCATATGCACAGGGGGAGGCTGCGAGAGATAGGTAAAGACTAGTTTAGTGGTGTTTCAGGGCTTTTTCCTCAGTGTGTACTTTCTGTACCATGAACACACACACACACACACACACACACACACACACACACACACACACACACATACCAGCAGTGCTAATAGTCCCAGAGTAGACCAGTTGCCAGTGGACTGAGAGGTTTCGTTCAGTGATCTTTTTTTAAGTTTGCCTGTTAACGCTACCTTCAGCCATGCTTGTGATGCCACAAGAATGCAGCCCATCACAAAATACAGGTGAGTCATGAAAATTAGATGCGTGTGGCACATTTTTGTTAGATAAATCTTTTTAACAACCACTTTTTTTTTTTCCCACAGCTGATTTTTGATAGTTGTTTAACTTGGCAAACTAAGTCTTCTTCTCTACATTTTGCTCATTATCTCTCCATTTGTGGAAATCAATCTCTGTGTTTACTGATTTTATTTGCTACGACTGTTGTGCAGTGTTCTAAGTTTGAGCTATTGGAGTCTCTTGTTTCCGAGGTAGTGTATTCAGAGTCTCATGTATGTATGTGGATGCTCCATCTCAGAAAACATACATTTTTCTAAGATAACTATTTCTTTATTATATCTTCTTTATTATTCTTTATTATATATATATATTTATTATATATATTACTTTATGTTTGTCTTATTCATCAATTTGACTGAAAGTACAGCAAAAAACGCAATACTGTTTTATTATACCACAAATCAAGTTGTTTTCAAGAAAAAAACTAATAAGCACATAGTTCTGTCTTTAGCTGGTCAGCTCTCGACCTTACTATTTAACTTTTTTCTACCCTAAAGATGCATCAAATGTTTCATTAGAATACTGTTTTTTTTGACACTCACCCCCCCCCCCCCCCCCAAAGTGATCTCATCTCAGACCATCCTTATGATTATGAATGTGTTCGCTGACATTGACTTTGTTTAAAAACTTGATGACTTTTTGAGTTATGATATGATTCTTGAGCACATGAAATCAAAGTGAACCAAAAGAAGAAATTGACCTGCACTTTAATAGGGGAAGCAGCTATGTTTTTTTTTTTACTTTCATCACTGAGATGTCAGTAAAGCCAAATGTAAAGCAATTAGAGAGCTTTTCAAAGACGGGGAGATAATGACTGAATGCAGCGCAGGTGATAATTTTGCTTTAATCCCTTTTTGGAATAGATGAAAGAAAAGTGTTTTGCTTCTTCTTGACATTACATATATCACTTGTTAAATGTCAACTCAAGGTAAAACATGCTCTATGTAAAAGTGTTACAGGCCACCTATATGCCAGTATAAGAACTGAGTCATTCATGTTTGCTAAAAGGAAAAGAGAAAAAAAGGGAGAGCGCAAAGGGATTGGGCTGTTGATTGGATATTGTTCCCAATTCAGGTCCATGCCAGTGTCAATAATAAAGGGGAGATACAATAGTAAAGGAAGGGTGGAGGGTGGAGGTGGTGGAGTTTGAGTGTAATGGAGTCAAACCCTCTAGCAGGCTGTCAGATGCTGCTCACATGCCGCACAGTCACTCCTCACACTCACACAAACACACAGCTGGTGTGTTTGTGTGCGCGAGTGCATGTGAGTGCGCCCCGGTGATAAATCTTAATTACACAATGGAGTGCAGGCCATGTGCCATCTCATCATACCATGTCAAATCTCATAAGCATAAACACGAGCGTGAGAGGAAGAGCAAGAGAAAGAGATGCAACAGTATGCGACAGACAGAGTGAGAAAAGGTGCATCCAGAAAAGAAGGAACAGCAGAATTCAAAGGGGTAGAGCAAGAAAGGGGCACGGAGGGAAGTAAATCTTTGTCTGGGTTGCTCTGAAGTCAAACTACTGTGGTCCCTCTATTAAGGGTTTACTTAGAGAATTTTCTTTTGCCATCAGCCCATCAATACTAATCAAATTGAAAGTCCTGTGCTGCTGCTACCATTGAGCAGATCTAGTTTGTCCCAGGATGAGTTGGCGGATGAATACACAGTTCTAGCGTGTCAGGGAAAGAATGGGGCTGGGGGCGTTGTTGTGGGCCGCTGAGTCATCGTGGCCAGGGTGATCTCTAAAAGCAGCCCCCCAGCCCCCTAGAGTAATGGTTAATCGTGGGAAGTCTGGTGTTAGGGTAAGTGTGCCTGTGTGTAGGCCGAGCCCGTTTGTGGCCGGTTGCGATGGGTTTTGGCGTGCCGTGGTGTGACAGGGCCAGTCAGGCGGATGGGGCGTGTGTTGTTGTAACCGTGGCAGTGGGGAAAGCCCTGTACAAGCAGCTCTCAGCTCTGCTGACTGGGAGAAGAGCCGAGGCAGCTCTCCCAGAATAAAAAGCAAAAAAAAATGCCTTTTGTTGTCACGGCTGTTATTTTCCCTCCGTTGTGGGTTTGGGAGTCTGGTCTGTGTGTCCTCTTGGTTGCCTGTGACAGTCCCGTTGTGACATTCGTTCCTGTTTTGGACCTCTGGTGTTGTTCTCCGTTTCCACTAAACCTCACACAGAGATAGTCCACTTCCTGGAATGGTGGTGTCAACACAGGAAGTGCAAACTTGAAACCATAAAGTGCTGAGTAGCAAGTTGTGCATTTTAATGGCAGAGGGTAACACTCATCATCACTAAAATTAAATTATTATTATACAGTATGCAATACACAGCTATTTTGGATCAACTGAATATTATTTCCACAGTTAGTCAATAAACAACAACACAAGAAAGCTTTTATTACAAAACTTACAAAAAAGATACACATAATGATTGTTTTGCTGGTTATACATATTATTTAGGTGTGTCTGGGTCAGTAGGGAGATAAATTATTCAAATGGTGTTGTGTTGTCGTCATTCCAATTGTTTTAAACGTGTCTGATATTTACAATTGGAATCAGAAACTGTGACGTCATGTGAGGAAAAAAAATAAAAATAAAACTGCTGTTTATGTATCTCGTCAAACCAGAAAGAACATCTCTTTACAGTGCAATAGGTGACATTTTAAAACTCACTTTGCAGCTCAGTACTTTGTATGCCATTTTAAGTAAAACAAGCAGACTTTATGCATTTCTTACTTTTATCATAAAGCTCTGGATACAGAGCCCTTCCTTCTTAGCTCTAAGAAGGGTTTCCTACAGTTCATACTGCCTCTTGTCGTACATTGATCCTTGTTTGTATGTAAACGTATTCATGCATGTATCTGTGGAGACATCTATACAGATGTGTAGTCTCTAATCTTGTGCTGCGTGTGTATCTCAGGCAAGCTCTGTGGCTCTGCAGTGTCTTTCTGGTCGTGTCTGTGGCAGGGTAATTGGCTCGAGTCAGTCTGTCTGTCACTCAGACCTGCAGCAGATGCGACCGCAGAGCATCACAGTGTTACAAATACACCATTTCCCTTTCTGTATTATGAGGACGTCTTTCTGTACTGTACACAATATAAGAACACAAAGCACACACACATAGAAATACATAGACTAATTTGCTTATATTAACACACACACACACACACACACACACAGCAGAATTTAAGGACTGGAACTCTGTCATCATTTACTGCTTCACTGCATTTAACATCAGCTTTCTCTTTCCCAGCTTTTCATATCATCCAGTTTGGGCTGGAGTCACTGAATAATGTAAAACAGTGTCTTTAGCGTTTGAATTATGTGTGAGGGACTGTGCATCTACAATAGTTTTATGTGTGTGTTTGTGGACGTATGCCATATTTAAAGTGAAATTGCAGATTTTTCTCAGTACTTTTGAGACATTAGGTTCAACTTTTAAAAGTGTATGCTCTGTTTGCCATCCCCCAAAACTGGACTGCTGCTTGCAGAGAAATACATTGTGGTAGTCATTTTACACAACAAACAGAACCTGAAAAAAAGAAACTCTTTTTTTTACAGGTCTACTCAGTCATACACGACTGCATGCTCAGGTCACAGCTCCTCTGTCTGACATCATCTCCGTTATTCTTCTGTCTTCATTTCTGCAGGCACAGAAATCGTGGATAGAAAGAGCGTTCAGCAAGAGAGAATGTGTTCATATCATAGTGAGCGGCAAAGACCCCCATAGGTGAGTAAGAATGTGTGTGAAGGAAATGGGATTAATCTCAATGCATTACAATATTTAGTATACATGTCAAATTCATTATTCTGAAGTCCAGCTAGTCATAATTTTTAATTGTGGAAGAAGCAAGAGATAAATTGTTTTAGTTTAAAGAAGTCTATATATTTAAGACTCAAACGTGATAGCCCACCGTACATATAATATGGCAGACAAAAAGTCGTTTCAATATTGACCTTTTAAAACATGGCTCAGAGTAATATCAAGCTGCCCTCTATTTGCATCACTGGTACATGCTCTACACTAACGAGCCAAAACACTGACATTATATTTTATAACCGCAAATGTGAATTTGGGGGCCAGGCCAGTTCATAAACTCGGTAAAATATCATTTTAAAGGTTATTAATTTAAGCAACACTTAAGTACGCACTGCATATCTGTGTAGCAAGGTGTAACAGTCAATGTACATTTGTAAGGGCCTTCTCTGTGTAATACTACAACTATAACTTAACTGGAATGATAAGAGCTCTTCAAGAAATTGTACTCTTGAGAGAGACACATCATGTCAACGGTCCTCTTATTCTGGTCTGCACTATCACAGTGACATCAAATTATTTAACTGATGTTGTTGGTTAGGTTGACAAACTCAGAGAGGCAAGTCTAATTCATGCAGTACCGGCCCTCACACACACACACACACACACACACACACACACACACACACACACACACAGGAAATACAACATTTGCATAACTGGAAGAAAGCGGGTGAAAGCCAGGAGGAGGGGAAAGAGATGTTCCTCAACATCAAATCATCTTTTCTCTTTTTAGTCAAAAACACTTGTGTTGACACATAAGAGAAGGAGGCAAAGTACCTTTGGTTAGAGATGATGCAAACATGAAGTGATAATCAAAGTCTCCTGACTCCCTTTCCTCCCAGGGCTCCCACTCCATCCTGTAAGGTTAAAACACAGAACATGAAAGCTGCATTCAGTACAGCTGAATAAGCATGTACCCATATAGGAATACTACAATTCATATAACTGTCATTCATTCAACTCCTGTAGTACTCCTGTACGAGGGAGGGAGAGAGGAGAACAAAGGACAGAAAAGGGAGGCAAAAAGAGACGGAGCCAACAGATCCCTCTTCTCCTCTCCTCCCAATCAGTTGATGAAAGTCAGATGACAAGCCGTCACTTTAGCCGTGCCCTCCTCATACTGTTAGGCACATGACTATGGCAGCTCTCACTCTTTTTCTCTCTTAGTCACACACACAGTCTCTCTTCTATTTCCTTCCTGACACTACAGTAGCTTATCTTGGGGCTCTGGATTCTCATGATTTCACTTATTTCACTTATTCTCTCCACTCATCAAGGTGCTGTTGTGGTCGTCTGATAGGTCAGCATGTGGGCCTGCCCCCGGGCATCTCATCCAGTCAGAATGATAAGGCAGAGCGCTTGGCCAAGAATGACAGCCTCTCGGAGAAGTGGTCGATCAGCAAACACACACAGCTCAGCCCCACTGATGCCTTCGGCACCATTGAGTTCCAGGGAGGAGGACACTCCAACAAAGCCATGGTGACTCCTGGAACAAATCTACTGTGTGGCATTTTGTCAGTTGCTTCTGAAGATAGTGAACATCCCAATGGCAAAACAGAACAGAACAACCATTTCTTCACAGTTTTAGAGGTCCAAAAATACATTTTCAAACAATACAAGGGAGCAAGCAGTAAACTTATGACTCCTTGTTTTGACTTCTGATGGAAGTGCTTCATTGTGTTAATAAGTGAGCTTTTGAAAATGGTAGAATGTAGAGTAGCAGAGTAGACTCAGTGGTCCCCGTTGAATATACTGTAAGAAGAGGATTGTAAAAATGTTAGTAAAGGCAGTAGCGGAAGCTTAAAGTGCATAATAATTGAATGTGATTTGTAGATGTTTTCTTCAGCTGCAGTAAACTGATGCAGATTGACGGCACGCAGGTACGGAGGAGGGAAGTGTTAGATGGTTGACTGACAGAAAATGAATTCACTCCCTGATCTGGAAGGCACAGTCATACCCGCGCTGTGAAAATGGTTGAATATCCCAATGATTCGAAAGCTTTCTGTGAATTAATACATATCATACATAGTCCAAATGCAAATGGAAATGACATATAATGAGGGCATATGAGTGCTTGTGTACCTTCCTCAATCCCGCCTCTCTTCAGTTACACTGTAGCTGACTAGATAATCAAATTTAAAGGCATCAAATGCAATAGCATGCCTATTACAACAGCAAAATCAATTAAATAGTAATTGTAAATGTAATTGCATGTAAGTATATCATTATAATTAATTATTATTAAAAACGAATATATATAATAATTCTGAAAGACTTAAGAGTCTAGGCACTGCAGCAGATAAACTTTTGCCTAATCGATCCATCCCAAAAGTAGTCTGTACATGTTCAATCACAGTCTATTATTCACACCACACATACTGAAGCACTCAAGAATTCAGATGATTAAGGCAGAATTATGTCTGATTTATTCCCAATGTTAAATTATTCATCCAGACACATGTCAGCTTGTGTATCTGAGGATGAGTTAGGTAGATAGACAGATGCTGCTTAATGCATGTGATTCTCCAATCATAGCAAAGATCGGTCCAATACTGTTGCAGGTTGAAAAATAAAACCCGTACATTTAGGCAGCTCTGGAACACTGATATATGTGATATGTGTCTGTTTCATTTTAACTTCATATATTTGTTTCACATTTTATAACATGGTTTGTGCACATATGCTCATGTTCCTTTTGTCTTTTTGTCTCAGGCACATGCAAATAACAAATCAACATGTGCCTGAGTGTTACACAAATGTGCTACTGTACATCACTGACACATGCCCCACTGTTTTCAGTACGTGCGAGTGTCTTATGACACCAAGCCTGACCTGCTGCTCCACCTGATGACCAAGGAGTGGCAGCTGGATCTGCCCAAGCTGCTCATCTCAGTCCACGGGGGCCTGCAGAACTTTGAATTACAGCCCAAACTCAAACAGGTCTTTGGTAAAGGGCTTATCAAGGCTGCCATGACAACAGGAGCCTGGATCTTCACCGGAGGGGTCAACACAGGTGAAATATAGTACATACACAGAGCTTATTTTGAGAACTAATGTCAAACAATCTTTACTATCAGGAACAACTCAAAAATTAGTGCTACATTCCCTTGAATATTTGTGCGTAGTGTAAAAAATATTACATTAGGATATTTTATCAGCAACGTGCTTCACTGTTTTTTATACAAATTGAACAGCCATGTACTCGTACTAGGAGTATGATGAGTGTGTTCAAATGTTCTTCATAAGTTGTCAGCTATTAAATAACCATTTACCAAGCCCCTCAGGGCTGTAAAGATGTTGAACCACTGGATCACTGTGATAAGGTTCTTTTAAGTATATTATGAGCACTAAACTATACTTAGAGACACTCATGGTCAGACCAGACAGGTGACGTGATAGCTCTCAATTATTATTTCATGCAACTTGAACGAAAATAGTGTCAGGGAGTCTAGACTGATTATTTTTACCGCTGAAAGTCAATGAAAGGGTGTCACATTTAGACTAAAAGGTGTATTTGATCACGCTGTATGACAGGCTGTGACAGAAGTGAGTGAGGAGGCAATTTGGGGCAATCATGGACTTTTCAAAGAGTGGTGTTCCAGTAAAGGTAATATAGGGATTTACCTTTAGAGTCTAGAATAATTGAGGTCTTGAACATAGGAGGTGGAGGGTTGGACGTTTTAAAGCAGTGCAGAAATAAATAGTCTGACAGCAACAAGATGATTGAGTAACACTGTTTGTGACAAAATAAGATTGGTTGAAATTAAAATAAGGAAAACCAAAAAGTCAGGACAGATTGAAATGAATTATGCATACATGCAGAGGTATGCATATGGAAAGTAAAAAAAACTGTGAACTTAAGCTCCTCTATGTTGCTGATGGCATGAGGTCTTGAAATTGGTAAATGTAATATTGTTACAATACAATTATAATATATGTAGTATCTTGAAAGAAGCATTTTTAGTAACATAGATTAGATTTAGAAGACTTGATATATATAAAAAAAGACAAGACAATGATGTTTAATAGTAAAGATAAGAGCAGATGGAAAGAAATGACAACATTGGATGCTGTAGAGTGCCCACACTTGAATACAGAAAGGAGTAGAAAGTAAGATTTAGTGACAGAATGGGTGCAGAGGCAAGAAAGAGGAAGAGAGAGAGGCCTAAATAAAGGATGGAGGGATGGATTGGAGGCACTGTTGAGGGTGGAGGTGGAGAAAGATTGAATGTCAGCAGGAAAGATGGGATAAGATGGCCTCCAGGCTTGACTGCTGCTCCCTCGAGGACAACAACTAGAGGCCTGGAGCTACGACCTGTCTGTGTTTGAAGCTTTGTGTGTGTGTGTGTGCGCATAAACGCTGTTGTCTTCTGTACCTAATAGGTCCTGTTTATCTTTCACAACAGAGTGTATCATGATCTAAGTCTAGGCTGTGTATTGACTGTGTCAATGTGTCACTGTGTTTGTTATCTGTTTCTCTGTCCTTCTCTTAAACACACAAACATTTACGCACATACACACAACCACAAACACACACACACAGGGGTGATTCGCCATGTGGGTGATGCACTGAAAGACCACGCCTCCAAGTCAAGGGGGAAGATCTGCACCATTGGCATTGCTCCATGGGGCATCGTAGAAAATCAAGAGGATCTTGTTGGCAAAGATGTAAGTCTCTTACAAAAAAACACAATATGAAACAGCGTGGGCATTTGCATGCTTAAAGCCCTTGTTTGCATGTTTATATGTAAAAAATGCCACATGCAGTCCACAGTTGATATAGCCTGTAAATTGCAGTTGGCAGTTTATTAACTAAGATGCTGAGTAAGCCAATCAGATCTGTGATAAACACGCCATCAAAGTGAGTTGGGACAGCTGGCGGAACCACATGAGACTGCAGAGCACATGCTGACTCATTCAAATCTGGAATCAATGTTATGTTATAGTTAAGATTTCATCAGAATGTGCTGCACTGTCCAACTGAACAAGTCAAGCAGAGCTGATTAATGCTGGTGGCTGAAATGAGATAATTAAGTGCTGAAGCTCTTTCTTCACGCTTGATTGGTCCCAACTGTACGCCTAACGACCAGATGAGTTTGCTTCAGATTGTCAGGTGTTGCCCCAGTAGACCAAATCCAGGCTTCTGAGAACTGCTGGATCCTACATTTCCCATGATGCAACCAGTAGCGGCCCTTCGTTAGTCTTTCAAACTCCATGCCCCAGTTTGTAACATAGACTTGCCATTAAAAATGTGTAGCTTCCAAGCCTAAACCAAGATAATCCCTAAGGGCATCATCAGGGTTATTTTTTAACTCTTTTGAAAGCTTCCTCTAGAGCCACACAAGACATTAATGGTTTCCGAGGCTGAGTGGTCCTCGCCATGACAAAAAATGGAACTTGTAAAATCCCTTAATTAAAACTCTTGAGAAATGAGAATGTACTGTAATGTTTGCCAAATATATATATTTTTTGCCTATACTTGGTTTAAATTAAAAAAAACATTCCTCTGTTACCACTAAACCGTATATTTTGCCTTTGACTACTGTAGGTGGTGCGTCCATATCAGACCATGTCGAACCCTATGAGCAAGTTGACGGTTCTAAACAGTCTCCACTCCCACTTCATCCTGGCAGACAATGGCACCACGGGAAAGTATGGCGCTGAGGTCAAACTGCGACGCCAGCTAGAGAAACATATCTCTTTGCAGAAGATCAACACACGTGAGTCGACCATATTTGCCTGTCATTGCTATTGCCAGACTGACCTACTTACCTTAAATTAGAGGAGGTGTTTTTAAATGACACAGGGTGTGATGACAGCATAATGAAACTGTAATCCTTGTCAACGACACCACTGTGGGTTAATTGGGTTCAAAATCTATTTTATAGCAGACTAAAATTATCATTACCTGCTTTATACTGAACACATGCTGTCACACACAGTGTATTTTTACCAAGCTGTGATATAACTCGATAAGGCTTTGAATAACGGAGTGTTTGCATTCTTGTGTCTGTGTCTAAAGACATAGGTGTTTATGTCCTGTGTGTATATTAATGTGTGTTTGTGTCTGCACATGCACATGTTTGCCTTTGTGTGGAGTGTTCATCCACTGTTCAGACCTCGTCAGACCTTTTTAATTTCCACATTATACCTTAGCTAGAAATGAAATGGATTTGTATGAAATGACCGGGGCCGGAGAACAAACCTGAGACAGAGAAATGTTGTTTCCAGCCATGATTTATTTGTTATTACCTTATTTTCTTGTCAACATAAAGCCATTTTATAATATATATTATATACTTTCCTTTGGGTGATATAATGCACACATTTTAAAAATAGATTTTACCAAACAGATACGTGGTTACAGTGTGGAGAGCAATGTCACGACACAGACCTTACTTTTGTCAACACCACTTTTGCTCACTGTCAGATCTACTGATGTTCACTGATAGGGACTTTATAAGTGTATCCTAAATGTCACTCAGAGAAAAGCAGGGCTTTTTTCCACTAGTGTAACCACTGGCATATTCCTCCTAATGCCTTGACTTTGGGGATTTAAGAGATGTCACTGGGGTTGACAGGATACACAAATATACTTCCTCCCTATTCGTCATCCAGTCATGTGACCTATGGACTTCCCTTTGTCATCCTATGCCTGGACTCATACAAAAGGGGCTGGGAAGGCAAAGGGACGCCCAGTCGTCATACAAGCATCGGACCATCCATATGATGGTAATGTACTGTACCACCTGACTAGCTTTAACACGTATCTGGATCCAAGGTGAGCACTAATACAGCCCGGGATCTGCTAATGAAACAAGCTTATAGGTGACCATGTTCACTGTATATGTGCTGCTGACCATCCATTACACGGAGCTATCACCCACAGACTCTTTAACTCTAACCTTAACTTCAGTAGTTTCTGAGGTTACATCGATAACTGGCCTGAGGTTTACAACCTGCCACTCAAGTTCACACCATGTGTCTCTTGAGGTGCAGTATTGTATGTAGCTGTTTGGTAATTGCACCTGTGACTCAGAGCATTATTTCCATAATCAAAGCAAGTTTTCCTTCTTAGGTCTGGGCATTTTAAAGAAAACTGAGGACATTTGATAAATCAAGCTGTTGATGGTTGGTAGATTTACAAACCCTAACCATTATCAAAAAGCTAATGTAAGATAACCCCACTGGTTAAAACCACCTGTTGAGTATGCCCAAGGCAAATTATTTCTGAAGGGCTTATAATAAAATAACAATTTGAATGATCTGTGGTATACACCATTACAAAATACCGGTCTGGCAACTACACATGCATACACTCATTAATAAGAGGAGATGTTGGAAGAAAAATCAAAGAAAGTTAATACATTTACATTTTTAAATCTTTATGGCTGTAAAATGTGAGGCCCATTAAAAACTGTCAGCTTCTCCACTGGAACATCTGCAATCCTGAAGCTCTGCATATTGACGTAGGGACAACCTTACGACCTAAAGAGGGTAATATTCACCAAATGGAGTTAAACACACTGTTAACAAACCCGCCACTTATCCATTCTCTTGTAGTATGAATGTACATATTGCACAAGTAAATGTGCAGCCCCAGTGTGTGATTACTGTACGTGAATGCATCTGTATAAAGTACTGTACCTTATAGTGCATATGTATACTCTACTTCCTCATTCACCTCTGTAGGGTTGGCAGACAAGGACCATTTCTTGATTTGATTACCTGGTCACGGCCATTCGAGGAGTGCATCAATTTTCCTCACAGCAGCGCTCCTCTAGGAAGTGTAGCCTGAGGTCTTGTCAAGGAAAGGAGGATAAAGAAAGTAAAGAGGGAAACAGCAGTTTAGTTTGAATGGCCTAACATGTGGGCTGTAGACCACACGTAACCACAAGCTCTGGGCTTTCTTTTTTCTCTTAACACACAGTCACACACACTGCACACAAACACAAGATGAAAGAAGTGTGGTGGATAGATATGTGTAATCTCCCCCTGTGGTATTTTTGTGATGTCTGGGCAATCCTGTAGCTAATCCTACTGTGCCTGTGTGTGATTTTCCATGCAACGGCTATCACCATGTGACTGCCGGAGATGCTGTAGCAATCAAATTGGCTCCACAATATTATAACACAGTTTTTTAAATGAGCTTTTAGGTCTGAGTACACTGGAAAAATGAAATATTGCAAACAGTGTCTTAAATCTTCTAGGTCATAATAATTTGACTGAAACCTCCCTACATTTTTATTTCCTATCACCACAAGATACTTGGTAATTTTGCACATTGCACATTTCCATTGCAAGTTATGGCAGCACCATTGGCACCTGTCAAAACCCATCATTGGAACACAGTTGTGCAGTCCCTAAACCTTTTAACACCACCTTTGGTGACAAGTTGTGAGTATATCTTCCTCATTCTTTCTTCTTCAGTCTCTACTGTATATTTGATGTGGAAGGCGTTGCCTCTTGCGGTTTTGTACCCTCTTTAGTGGATAGTGGACTAGAATATCTAAGGGACAGCTCTGGTTCAGGGTAAACAAAATAAATGTGTTAAGACTGTAAACGGGTTGGGAGGCTGTAAATATCGTGGGTGGAGCCAGCACATTCACATGCTAGAGTAAATGCTCAGTGAAGTGCCCTGCTGTACATGCATGGTCCCCTCGTGATTTGTTCAGCCAGATGTGGTCTAGCTTGATAGAACATGGACAGAGATGCAGATGCAAATGCACCTGGATTACCGTAACAAGGATTCACTTGCACAGGACGCTTCACATGCAAACAGAGGGACAAAGCTTATAACCAGTGATCATGAATGTACATTGTGTTATCATATTCAAATAGTGGATTTAAAAAAGAAGGTACTGCTCATCTCAACACTCATTTATGGTCTTTCAGGTCACACACACAGGGACATATTTCCTGTTTAACTCATCCTTACCATCTTCTGAAACTAGTAGACAATGTCAAACTTAAAGATGAAGAAAGTCACAAAATGATTGGCACCATTCAGCACAGCTCACTCAAGTGCTGCACAGCTTTTTTGACGTGTCTCCAGCAGTGGCTGTAATGCTTTTTAATCACACACCTGTGTCAGAGAGATGACAAGTAAAAGAGGAAGAGAGGAAAGTGAGAAAATGAAGACAGAGCAAAGGGATTGAGGGCGAGCAGAGAGGGAAGAGAATTATATAAAGAGCGAAGGACGTGTGAAGCAGCTGAGGTGGATTCAGGCAGTGAGACGAGATATTACCTTGAGGTGTCTTCACTGAAAAAGCAGGATGAAATAGTGAAAAGGCAGCAAGAGAAATGACATAATAGATGAATGAATGTTTTCTTATTTTCTCTCTTAAAATTGAACAAGATAAAAAAAAAAACGTATACCCTCAGGCTTTAGTTTTTTGCACACTTGAATATCTTAAATTGGATGCACAAGTCAGGCCTGAAGAGGAATAAAAGATATTAATTTATATAAGTTCAGATGCAATCTGCGAGAATGAATGAGGCACCTTGAATGTGCCCTCTTCCATTTCACCTAAATGACTTGGAATATTAAAAATGGCCGTACTTTGTATATTGAATTTGTGCATAGGTGTAGGCATGTATGTGTATTTAAACTCTGTGTCTACTGTGTAACCTTCACTGACCCTTCTATAGCAGTGTTTTCATTAATCACAGCATACGTATAAGATGAAGTAACTGGGATAATTGAATTCAAGAGCCATAAGGCATTTCGTTGCAGATTAGCTGTGACATTGTGACCTCCACCGTGGAGCAGCCCGTACAGAAAAGATTATAGTTAAGCTATGGTACATGGGAAGTCGAGAGGGTTGTAATACTCTTCTTTTAAGCACTATAAGTGCCAGAACAAACGCTTGATTTTTCAAATTGAGATAATAATGTTGCCCCTTTTTTATGCTGTCCAACTGTGTGACCAACTGGATTATTTGGTGGTTCTTGTTCTTTGACACATATCACACAGCTGCAGTGTCACAGTTTGAATCTGGCTTAGAAGTGTCACCCTCTGCTGAATGTGTCTTTATGCATTAAAGCACAAATAGAGAAATATTTTGGCATAAAGCTGTAAATTATGCTGTGCAAAAGTTCATATTCAAAATCCATTTAAATGTTTATTGGTTAATTACATTTTAGAGTATATGTACGAGTCACATGCACATGTGATCGTGTTCATGCACGAATGGATACAAAAAAACAAACATGTCAAAATGATAAACATGAACCGCCAGAGTGTCCAACCCTGTGGTGGAGAGATAACAGAGCCAGTAGTGGGTAAGGTTGGATGCAAGACTTGCCCTAGGTATGGTTCCAGGTTGAGGATGTGCATGGATGACAACATGTGATGTGGTGTGGAAAGAATTTGAGTGCATGATCAGTAGTGTGAACTGTGGTAAATGTCGTTTGGATAAGAAAAAACAAAAGGTTGCACGAATATATTTTTATTTCTTCCTGTCTTCTTATTATTCTTACCAATTGCTTCTTTGTATGAATGTTGCAAACCCTTTAGGACTTTAATTGTGATTATGGATTATACAATAAATCTGACTCACGGCATTGCAGCATTTCCAGTAGTTCACTGATTGGCTGGAGTGAGAGTGAAAACTGTGACATATTTACGACTACCCAGAGGGGGACTGTAGTTCTCGTGGTGTGATGGCATTTTCACTGTTACTTTAATGGTTTATTTAAATGCAGTGCAGAGTAGAGATATACATGTATCTTATCTCATTAGTTGCTGATAGATGTGATATGACATGAATCCATAATATTTTGTCAAGAACTAGTCAAACTTCTTTTTTGTCATATAAGAAACAGATTCAAAGGTATGAACTAAGACCCCATTTACACTTGTCATTACATCTTGTATCAGAATAAAATCCAGATTACCTTTAATACATTTTAATTTAGATTTAAACGTGTGTGTGTCATCACAAATCATGTATCAAGAGAATATACTATATATTGATATGTCAGTGTATAAATCTGTATATGTTATTTATATTTTTGTACATTTTTATTATTAAAAATAGTTAACAATCTTATTAAAAAACCTAATGATATAAGATTCTGGATAAAAGTTTGATTTAAAAAATGCCAATTGCATCGCAAACTGTTGTTTTATAATTGATTGATTTTTACGTACTCTTGGGGCCCTATTTTAATTCCACAAGTTCAGTGACCAGTGCAAAGTGGTAGTCTTGGGTTCACAGACTGTGTGGGCTTCTCCAATTGCATCTGCTATTTTAGAGAGCTAACGACTATCCATAAACTAACATGGATGGAACACATAGATGACTCAACTATGAGAGAGACAGAAGCTTTATTGTCCTCAGGGTTTCACACAGTCCCCTCACCCACAGGCCATTCAATGGTCAAACTGATCAGAGATCAGATAAATGCAACAACAGCTCGGTGAACACTCTGAATGACCATATGTGTTGAAATCGCTGGAGACATTTTTTTCTGTTGGTTTAAACGAGACAAGGTTAGCGACGGCTTCTTTCATTGCTTACTGACGTACTGTATATAAACTTTAGAGGAGTAAAGCTTACATGTACGATGTGTCTTGAAGAGATAGATGCATTTACACCTTTTCAGTACCTGGCTAGAAATGCATCTCAAACCATCCCTGAGGTGTTTTGGATTTCAGTCCCTCTCAGGTGCTTCTTGGAAGCATTTACATTTTGAGATCTGATAGCTAGCCACTCCGCCCAAGACACATGAAGTCAATGGGGTCTGATATTCTATTGTTTTATTTAATTTAGTGGGATTATACTTTGCCCTCAGTAGATGCAGTTTAGTAATTGTTACACAGTAATTGAACACACAAACATACAGTATTCAGTACCATGTAATCTTTAGCACTGACAAAATGAGAACACATGCATAACATGTCAACATGCAAATCAGTGGAGTAACATTTCTTTAACCCCAGTTTCCCAGTAGTAAAAATGTATTTTCCTTATCAATGACACCATTCATAATCAATTCTTCCTGGCTCACTCGACTTTCGTGACAACTTGACTCAAATTACTGGTGAAAAGATGGCTCAGACCATCTGATTGAATCTTAATTCCTCTCGTTGTCACAACATGACTGAAAAAGTAAGGTTCGAGAGAAGATTTGTCCTTTTAATGTACCATACCCCTTGACCTTTAGCTCTGTAGCCTGTCGAGTCATGTTGCCTTCACAGATCTGATTCTCCCTGTCTGCTTTAGTTGTTGCTACAATAATGGTGCTTGTGAGTGTGTGTGTTATTATATTTTTTATTTCTGGTGGGGGTACGAATACATCGACCAACATACTGTAGCACACCTCCTCCAGTCATGCTGATACTAATTTGACACATACAAGGACAAACTCACAGACACTCACGCAGAGGATGAGTCATTGCTGGATCCAAATTAGGACCATTTAAGCATGTTATGTGTGTCTCGCTTACACGCTCCTCTTTCCCTCCCTAATTTCTTCTGCTCCTCGTTACTTCCTTGTCTCGCAGGCTGGATAAATATAGAAAGCAGTGGCCATGAATTCTCATCGACCACCTCTCCTCTATTCTACTGCCTCTGCTTTTTCACACTTTTTCAGGGTAGTTTCCCTTGCGAGAGATAAGGTGTGGGCACTGGGTTAAAACTATGTATGAGATCCAGAGAGACAAGGCAGAGAAGGAGAGAGTGGGGGGTTGATCATTGTGTTATCTGATGCGTTGGAGTGTGTGAATGGTGCATGAATACAGTAAATACAAGAATAGGGGGGTGGAAATGCTAAATGCATTGAGAGAGACAGTATGGAGTGTATAGGGTACATTGTGTACAGTGTGCATTTGTTCCAAGTATTTAGTTAGCTGTTGATCACCAAAGTGGCAGCAGATGGATGTTGCGCCAGAAACAGACGTATTCTGAGATGTCTATTCATAGCACAAAGTCTAAGACACATTTTCTACCAAAAATATCAGCAACACGCTTTGAGGCAATTCAAATTGCCTCATTTGAATGAACCTTCTACCTGTTTGTGCCTCTCCTCCCACCTGTTCACTGTGCGCTCTGCACTGGACAACAAAATACCACACAGACACGCAAAGCATCACAGCAGCAAGGTGAGAAGTCGGGAAAAACAAGGTTGTCTGTTTGATTTGTTTTTGGAAGATTACACATTGTTTTGACTTAAACTAAGTGCATTTCTCAGTACATGTTCCTCCTTTATATATATAGAGGCACACCTCACTTCTGGATTAGAAAAACATAAAGAAACAGTGGTGGGGAAAAAAGTATTGTGAGAAATGGAGAGAATAAAACACAGACGTATAAGCTGCACAACAGTGATGCAGAAGAATATAATAGAAGATTTAAAACTTTACTAGACAGATTAACTCTTCAGTAATGGGTTTATATTTCTATCAAGAACAATAGGTTTTCTTCTGAAAGTGCAGACTCATGTAACCACACTGCATGTGCCAATACCTCCACAGATAAAATAATTCAAAGGACTCTCAACTTTCTAACAGTTTATTTTTAAAGAAGGTTCAATTTCAAGTTCAGTAGAAGCAGCAGTTGGTGGAGCATTAACACTGCTAGGTTTAGGGCTTCAATTCCCACTGCAGGAACAGCACTGGACTGTGCCCACTGAAAATGTCGTGTCCATGGATTCAGAAAAAGGTTCCACTTACTCACATTGTAATACAAATGCAAATACATTCAAGTTCCCACAGGAATAAATACAGTAGTTTAGGCTGTAGTTAATTAGAAAAACTAACAATAAGAGGTCAAAAGCCATTCTGTTTTGGGGTGGTCAGTCAAAAGATAACTTATTTTTCATTTGTGGTTTGTTGATATGTATGTGCCTCTATCTGCGTGTGTGTGTGTGTATGAATGTGTGTGTGTGTGTGTGTTTGTGTGTGTGTGTGTGTGTGTGTGCGCGCAGGCAGAATTTTCTCCTACCAATTAGCCATGACACAGCTGTGCTTTCCCCTCTTCATCTGCTCCTCGGTGGGTTTCAGTTGAACAATAATCTGCTTCAGATACTGCCGCTCTGCTTCCAAAGCTCACTAGTCATCAATATCAATGTTTGATCCGACACAACTGCAAGCTCACACTCACATGCACACATGCAGGTAACAAGCCAAAATAGAAGAAGCTGGGAAGAACCACATACAAAACGCAAGTCATTAGTCTGCCTCTCTCTCGCATTCAGCTCTGCTGATGTATGGTCGTGTGATGTGTTGTGGCACAGTGACGTTTTACGTCTTTGAAGTAGGCGAGGCCCCTAAAATATTCGCCTTATGTAACTGTCCCTGTTGCAAGGCCGCATGAGGCTGTGTGAGGCAAGCGTAATGGTGGGTATGCCTCTGAACGTGTGCGTGTTCCTGTGTGTTGGTGTGTGTGTGTGTGTGCGAATGTGCATACAGTATGTAAGCACGCATCTGTATGTGCCCGTGTGCCTGAGTGTTTGAGAGAGAGTCTTTGCCTTCTCCTCCTTGAATTATGCAGACCAGGATGAGGGTGCAGGGCGGGGGAAGATCCAGCAGTTACACAGCTTTTGAATTAAAAGGGTCTAAACACCCGACAGAAAACACAAACACATGAAACAGAAAAGGAGGGAGAGGGTGAGGTTGGGGTGGCTATAGAAAGAAAAACAGGAGAGAGGAATACAGGAAGTGTAGGGTAAGGAAGGGCAGGATGAGGGGATAAGGGTTTACGAAATGGACTGGACTGAGACCACAAAAAAAGGAAAGAACATGGGGTGAGGGAAAATAATAGATCATGGGATGGAAACCAAAAGAAACACAAGCAAGAATAAGGCAGGACATTTTAAAATTTTGACTATAACTTTCATATCTACACTACATTCTCCTGTGCATAGTCTCACTGTGCAGAAAAGCCCACCTGCTAATTATGCATAATTACCCTAGATAGTCTGATTAGCAGGCAAGGAGCCATTTTTGTGTGGAACGGTGGGATTCATCAGTGAAACTCTCTCTCTCTCTCTCTCTCTCTCTCTCTCTTCAATTTCAATTTCAATTCAGTTCAGTTTGCTTTATTGGCATGAATGTAACGACAATATGGCCAAAGCGTCAGGTAATAATGATATTAAAACAATAATAATCTCTCTCACACACACACACACACAGCAATGCCACAGGACCAGATCACAAAGCACAAAGTGGGCTGGTTATTTTTGGTACAGGTACTTTAAAAAAAAAACTCTATCATAAGTAGAAAGCGTACAGTGTCTTGACAATACAGTCATGAGACATCACACGTATCACATTTGAACCTTGATTACAAATTTGGATTGAGTTTTTCTGTTTATAGATCATATATTGCTGATGTGATAAAGCCTTTTTATTGACTACCCTTCTTCTTGTCTTTTTCTATCCTTAACTTCCTTTTTCCCTCTTCACATCTCTGTCCCTTTTTCTGTATCATTCATCCCTGTTTTCCTCTCTACAATCCCTCTCCACTCCGTTTCTCCTGCTCCCACTGCAAATTTGTATGTGCAGGTATCGGTCAAGGTGTGCCGGTGGTGGCTCTGATCGTAGAGGGAGGGCCGAATGTGATCTCCATTGTACTGGAGTATCTCAGGGACACACCTCCGGTCCCTGTGGTGGTGTGTGATGGCAGCGGCAGGGCCTCAGACATCTTGGCCTTCGGACACAAATACTCCGAGGAGGGAGGGTATGCACTCACATGTGCACATTACGCTTCAATGCAAGGACAAACACTTACTAATGCAAATGTTATCCAGTGTGGAGAATTAATTATGCTGTGGACATTTTCTTCCTAAGATTGTTTGTATTATAATTGCATGCATACTATATATGGCAGCAATAATGTCATTCTGCATTAAGCTTATTTTGTAAAAAGATATGGTATTAGGATAAAAAAGTGATGCAAGAACTTGCAAAAATGTATACACTTTCTGAAATATGCTGATTACTTTAATAACATACAGTGAACATTTGGGTTATATTCCTCATGAGAGACACAATGAATTCAGACTGGTTTTTACAGCTTAATATATCCAGTTACAGATGAAGGCAAACAAAGTGCGCAATCACATCTTACCAAGGACTTAGAGATAGTAGTGCTGAGAGCCCCAGTCAACCTTGGTTTCACTTACTGACAAACAAATCTAATTTGCCTGCATCCCCTTAACCGTTTTCTTCTCCTTACCTCTGACCTCCTTCCCTAACTTTCTTTTTTCCCCCTCCACACCTCACTGCCTCTGCAGAATAATTAACGAGTCTCTAAGAGACCAGTTGCTGGTGACCATACAGAAGACTTTCACCTACAGCCGCACACAGGCCCAACATCTGTTCATCATTCTCATGGAGTGCATGAAGAAGAAGGAGCTGGTGAGTGCCGCTTCCAAACATGTGCACATACACGTGCCAGCAAACACACGTGCACATACACATTATTTGCACATGTATGTGTATATACAGTATACTGTATATACATATAACCCATAAAAAATTGAAACACAGACAGATTCACATAGACAAATGCCATGCTCACTCCCATTAAACCTCTAAGAACAGCAAGATTAGCATTCACTTAAGCTTTGATGTCTCTACTGTAAAATGAGGAAGAAAAATATGTGAAGGAGGAACAAAATGCATTTGTCAAATGAAGCTTGCTCATCATGAAACTTTTACTGAAGCAATTATTACCCCATCTTTTATGCATGACATGTAATGTTAAGTGGATGTAAATGTATTCAGATGACATTCGGGACCAAATGGCCTCCACCTTGAGAGTGTGTACCCCTTTGGCGGTGAAGTCAAGACACACGTCTTGTCAAGTGCAGCTGTCACACACATCCCTCCCCCCTGGGGAGGAGTCTCAGTCCCTTTTGAGCACTGTCAGTCACATGAAGCCAACCTCTTTTTAATCCTGTTAAATGCTGTCTATGTTGAGATGATGTGTATTTATGTGTGTGTGTCTAACCTGACAGCATACAGTGGATGTGTATGTTTGTGTGCATACATTTATCATGGTATATTTGACCGCAGTAGCAGGGGGCATTCTCATACTCTTAGTTCTGCAGCAATACTAACTTATTTACTACTTGGTTGCTCTCACCTCAACTCACTTTGAACTTTGTGCACAGTATCTTTTGACAGGGAGGGGAATATTTGCTCGATCAGTGAACCAGTGTTGGTTCTGCTGACTGCCAGTGGCATTATTCTAATACATTTGTAAGTATTATTTATACACACTCAAGCCTCATTTCATCACCACCTTTACGGTACAAGTGCTGAGTTAGAATCCAATCCAATCCATCCAATCTTGAAACATGGTGGCTGGGATGTTTGAGGTGTATTTGTCATGCAATAGTCTTCCCGTTTGGAAAAAAATACTGTATGTTAATAATTGTATTATGTGTGTTTCAGCTATTATAATAATTGTCACACACTAAGTCATACACACAACAAAGTCAAACCGAGTGCACATGAGATGCACAGACAGAAATATTTACATAAATAGCACAAGTAGTATTTTGCAGACATGCCAGAATTGGTCATGGTTGTGCAGCGTGTAAGTGAATAGATTGCGTCCTCAGTGGGGTTCCAGTGGCTGACTGATGCTCACACTGATGGATCTTCTGAACACAATACACCAGAGCAGAACAATGGGGTGTGAATCACTCAGCAGGAGCAGCTGTACAGTCCAGATAATCTGATGCTGCCTCTCTCTGAACTTACAAAACTTACAAAACTGTTGCCACTGTCACAATGAAACTGAGCACTGACAGTGTATTTTGTTAATATTAAGACAACCAACCCTGCTTTGACATTTCATTAATTTGTCTGCATTTTACAGGCCAATTACATTTTTTTCTCATAATCCATTTACTGCCAAAAGAAGAAAATGTTCTTTAAAATGCCTCCCCATCCACAGTTTAAATGCAAACATCTGGGCCTACTCCATTCTTCATGTGACAGAAGTAGGGCAGTACAGCTAGTGTGTGAACTTGTCTAACTGACACATATCGCAGAGTACAGGAGCAGGTAAATCGAACAGTGGAATAGGTGTTCATATCCAGGATTCTGTACTTCATTTAGTATGTTTGATTGTGAAAAAAATAGTAATCTGTGGTTTATAACCTTAACGATGCCAGTCACATTTACCAGTCACATTAAACGTTGATAGCATACTCTCTGATAATGTATTCAGTAGAAGCAATCCTCTTCCTTGTATGCCTTCCATAAAAACTCTTTAGGCTTTTCTTAGTGGACACACTGCAATCATTAGTGCCAATGCACCTTGCAGAGAGTCCCGAAAAGCCAAAGTTAATTATGGTTGTTAGAGAAAGAGATAGGGATGGATGTGTCCTCTGTCACTCTCACTGAGGTAGTTTCACCAACCTCCTTTTTATCAAGCTGATAGGCATCACAGGGCTTCCTTCCTGATTGCAAAGAAAGCCACGGATTGGAGGAAAGAGATAAAAGAAAATTTGAATATTTCAAAAGATAGAATTCACCTTATCCCATGCAAAACCGCCCGGCAGATGACCGTTCACCTAGAGCCTGGTTCTGCTCGAGGTTTCTACCTGTTAAAAGGGAGTTTTTCCTTGCCATTGTCGCCTAGTGCTGCTCATGGTGAGATCGTTGGGTCTTTGTGTGTGTGGAAGTTGGTCTCGACCTGCTCCATGCGCTAGAGTGCCCTGACATAACTTTGTTATGATATGGCCCTATATAAATAAAATTGAATTGAATAAAATAAAAAAATTGAAAACCTGAAACACTCCTCTCATGGCTGGGCTCCGGGCCCTAAAAAAGGTGTTGATATGTTTCAAAATTAAAAAGATCAGGAGTCCTCCAAAACATCACTTGATCACTGAGCAGACCAAACTACGTTTTAAATCTCAACCATTCAAATGCTGCAGGACAACTTGAGAAAAGCAGTACATCATTTTTGAGATGAGGCCGAAACGAATCTCCCAGGATGTGATCATATTTTACCCAACTACAATAGTTCAGTTTTTACCCCCACTCACACAACATGGTCAAAACACGGTGAACAGACTTTTCTTCTACCATTAAACTAACTAGTATGTACATGGTCTTCTGTGTCATACTGTGGTGGGTACGTATAACCCACCCTGAAAGAAAAAATACAATAACACACTGACTAGTCCCAGGTCCACATAGTATAATTACAGGTAGGTAAAATACCTAGGACCTACAAGATCATGTTGTTTTATTACTACAGCGCTTGTTGTGTACATGTATGAGTGCACTTTCAAACACATCCCTGTTGACCCAGAGATTCACACAACTTAATTTAAAACTTTACTGCACAGGTTTGATGAGTTTCAGTTCAAATTGGTTGCTGTAATATTTACGCTGGAGATAAAAAATGGCCTTGGTCAATTGCTTTTATTTATTCTATCACTCTGTGAAAAGCGAATGTGACAGCAGTCATTCTGCAATAATGTTCAGGTATCTACAGATGACAAGAGTGTCATCAGTAGAGAGTCTAGACTTGAGAGGTCTAGATGTTGCTGTAGGGCTGCAGTAAAACTATATCAGTTCTGTAGTACCTGTAACACAATCCCATAGCAATAAAACAAACTTGTGTTCACCCTTGTATACCAAAGCCAAGTAGTGTCAATCCCATGTTAAAATCCAGGTCGGACTCACTCACGCTGGCAGCACTGACCCTGGTTTTTCCAGGGTCAGTGCAGCAGTCTGAAAGGGGGTAAGTGTGCAAGAGAGAGACAATGAGAGCATGTGTTTGTCTGTGTGCCAGCATGCCTGAGCTTTAATTTTTCTGGCTCTGCAGCAGGAAAGGCAAAGAGTAGGAGGAAAAGAGAAAGACTAAAGAGGACTGGCTGGGATCGTGTATGAGAGAGGGAGAGTGTCTGTGTGTGTGTGTGTGTGTGTGTGTGTGTGTGTGTGTGTGTGTGTGTGTGTGTGTGTGCTTAAGAGGACAAGGAGGAAGACTAAAGAAAGGCTGTGCCTTGCGTTTTCCTTGTTTTCAGCATGTTGGTTTATTTATGTAGACATTTTATGCTTCAGTTACTACTGTTGCCTGTTCTTTGTTTATTATACCCAGGGCTGTTTATGCTTTATATAAAGAGTGCAATAAACTTGCAACCTTAAAGTGTGCACACTGAAATGTATACGTACATGAGTACTTGTGTTTTATGTTACTTTCTTTGTTTAAACATAAGTGGAACAGGTCTCATAGCTGTATCCAAATGTTGTCATTTCAAGATGCCACATTTAAAATTATATCATTAATATATTGCTGTAAAGTCAGCTAGAAACGAGAAGTGCTCTCTGCATCTACAAACAATAGGACCAATTATCTGCTTTATGCTTTCAGGTGGTCTAATTTAGGAGTGTGTTGGCTCATCTCCTAGTGAAAAAAATCTGTTCTGATAGATGATTATTAAGTTCCAAGGAGGAGGGAGGGGAAATAATTATCATGAATAATGTGCACGCTCTTGAGTTTTACTGAGGGGTAAGAGATGTAGGATAGTATATCTATTATATATATAATATATACGTGCAATGAAAGGGAATACTAAAATAAAGCATAGGCCACATTTGTATCAATTTGTCTGGATTATAAGGGTAATTATCTTCTTCATAAATGCACATCACTTATCTTGTTTCTTTTATCCCTTCTGCACAAAGGTGGAACAATTTCATATGAATGTCAAACAAGCCCACTGAAAAGACTACTGGCTGAGTGAGAACCAGTGCCTTTCAATATTATCAAGGCCTGTTGTCACGTAGCTTTTTTTGCAAAAAATGTGTGAATCCAATTTTAGGTCTAATTAAAAGAGAAGTGCCTCTTTCTCCCTCTCTCTCTTATGTGAGGGAGGATGCAAGATGACTGTCCTGGTATCTCCCAGCTTTGTATGAATAATTAAGTGTAGAATAGTCCCTATATGTTTAATATGGATTAAATATTGAGGAGGAACCACCAGCCCACAATTTTCCTCCACCTCCCTGACAAGAGAGACTAAGAACGAGTAGGAGGAAGACAAGGAGAGCAAAAGAGTGACTTAAATGGACCATGAGAGAGAGGGAGGGTGTGAGGGACAGATGGAGTGAGAGAGGGGGAGGAAATGAGACAAGAAGTAACAGAAGGGAAACAAATGTGGTTTTGGTGCAGTACAAATGGGGAAAGAAAGTACAGTAGAGAGTTTTGAAAGTTTAGAGAGAGAGAATTCCTTGGATGATTATCAGCAGGGCCGTTTATCAGTGTAAAACTTCATTATTTCCTTCTTACCTCTGCTTTGGTTGTCATTCTGAAGACTGTTGGTTTATGTTATGGTTTATCCAGAGTAGTAATAAGTATGTGCTCTAACTGACACGGATGAAATCATTAACAGAGTTTGTCAGATCTAAACTGCTACCACTAATGTATGGACTGCAGAAGATGCTATAGAAACCTCTGTGGACTGTGTGTGTGTGTGTGTGTGTGTGTGTGTGTGTGTGTGTGTGTGTGTGTGTTTGTGTGTGGTGTCTTGTATGTACATGCCGCAGCATCAGCAGGGTCTTTGCCTGTTAAATGAAGATGAATGTTTTCCAATCAGCTTGGTTCACTGCAGCATGAAGAGCAGTTTTCTGATCCTTTAAGCATGTAGCTCAGCATCTTTGAAGATGTGGGACTCCTCCGACAGATCCCAGTCACACTGAGGAAGATTGCACAGCATCTTCCTTTTTCATGTCTTATATCCGTCTTCAATTTGTCAACACTAAGTCTCCCTACTTCTGTCTTCCTTTGCTTTACACGCGCTTCCTCTTCCTCTATCCTCCCGATCCCCGCCTCCACTCATCTCAGTTTCCTTATTGTTCCCGCTCTTTTCCTCTCTCCTCTTTTCTTGTCAGCAGAGAGATGGAGTACGACATCCACGAGTCAGTGCCCTCTCTCTTGAATGTTTACCCCTGAGGTGATGACTGTCAGTGTAGAGGCAGAGAAATGTCAAAAATACATTCAGTGTTTATTAAGCAAGCACAACTATCATCGGCACATCGAAATTAGTAGAATAAAAACTGAACTAAAACTTGAACTAAACTTGTACTTGAGGGCACTTTTGCTTGCACAAGATGATGAACAGATGGGAGAGAAGCTATCTGTTTACCTTTGCACACACTTATTGATGACTCCCTGTGGGGTCGTTGAGACTGAATTAGCAACCTTGCGTTGTCATAGCAGTTGTGTTTTATTAGAGTGCATCTATGATAACAGGCAGCACATATCCACAGGGTCACCTTGGGGGGGAGGGGGTGTGGAGGAAGGAAAGAGGGAGGAAGAAGTAGGGAGAAAGCAGGCAAAGATGTGGGGGAGGGAAAGTAGCATGCCGGTGGAAGGTGGTTTCAAAGATTAGTGGTTGCAGTTTGGGGGGAGGGATGGGGAAGAAAGATGATGGGTGGAAGAAAGGCATCGGAGGTGAAGGTGGAGGGGCCTGGAGGTAGAGGGGAGAATAGAAACAATGGCGAACATCTGTAATCATTATCTTTCCTCTATCACACTGTCATCCATCTTTAGTCTATAAGGCGTGTGTGTGTGTGTGTGTGTGTGTGTGTGTGTGTGTGTGTGTGTGTGTGTGTGGAAAGAACTCTCCATTCTGCTATCATGATAACTACAGGGTATAATGGACAAGTGGTCAGAATAAGAATCTGTACTGATTGGGTGAAATTAGACTTGCACCTGAGCACACCCTTAAAATTTAGAGATTTCCCTCTTCCACCTTCTTTCTTGCCCTCTTTGTCCTTGTGAATTGTTCTTCCTAAAACTGATCTCATTAGAAAATCTAATCTATGCATGCACACAGTTTGCCCTTTTAGAGTCACTACATAAGAGCACACACAAGACCAATTACTCTCTTAAACACACACACACACTTGTTTAGATTATAGTATTGCATGTGTGTTGAGCAGATGGCTAAACAAATAAATGTGTTGTTAACATTTATTAGAGTGAAGGTAAAGATGCATTCTACCAATAATCTACCCACTGGCCCCACCATTCAAACACACACACAATCACACACACACACACTATAACTTAACTCAGACAAGCACATGAAATGACACACTGCACCAGCGACTCATTGGAGTCTCCGCTCCTGGAGACCTCAATCGATACTTCCACATCCCATTGCACTCCTATTTCACCTGGAGAAAGACCTTCTGATTACATAGGCTGTTAGTGACCGCCCCACACACACACACACACACACAGACACACTCGCTCACAGTGATTGCATTTGCAATGCATGGCACAGGTCTAAGGCGTTACATGATGTCTCTCTCTGGGAGGAGCCAACATGTCATTAGCACACGGTGTATAAATGATGAATGACCCAAAATAACAGATACTGTAATTCATCAGTGTTAATTGAATTACTTTTCTGCATTTAGATTGCGTGAAAAGAGAGAGAGATAGATGAAGAAAGAGGAGGGTTAGCCTACAACATTGCAGCATTGCCCAAGGGAAAGCAGCAGCAACAGCAGCAGCAGCAAAGCCCTTAGATTCCCGGAGCGCCACGAAATGAAGCCATTTAGAGGGGGGAGATGGGAAGTGAGATGGGCTGCATGGAGGAGAGGGAGGTGGGAGGAGATGGATGGGTGGATGGAAGGATTAGAGGAGTAGCTCATCAGACATTCAGAACACGCATCTCCCACAAGGTGCCCTTCACACATCCACACATAGAAGCATGTATGCCCACATGCGTTATAGCGCTTGCAATACATGGTGGGAAAATCCAGAAAAGCTGCCCCATTTCTGAGCTTTCCCTCTCAGCAGTCTGTCTCATTCATGATATAAAAAATGCAGACTACACAGACGAAGACCTAAACTGGCTTTAGAATAAAATATTTTCTTAATCCAAAAAATGTTTGACACAGCAAAAGAAAAAGAACAAAATGTTCTTTGGTATTGGATAGCACCATTAGTTCCTATTCAATTGATCTCTCTCTTTGTCATGTTTTTACTCCCGTTCTCTTTAGTTGCCTTCTCAGCAAATCCCTTCATTCCCTCCCCACAGTGAACAAGCTGTATGTGAGAGTTTTGTGGTGCACAACAGACAAAAGAGGATGGAAGACAGTCTCGAGAGGAGATACCGTACATTGCATCAGAGCAATACCTCTCCTCTCCTTTCCTCTCCTCTCCTCCCCCCACTAAGCCCCCTCAGGAGCAGTGTTTTTAGTGAAGCAGTTTAATCCAGCAAATGAGAGCACTCTCCCCCACATGTGACTCTCTATGCTATAAGCCTTGATACATTACATAGAAGTAATACAGTAAAGTAACTTTCAAACCGTTTGTAGAATTAATGCACCTGTCTATCACTCTTTCTTTCTGTCTGTGTCTCTCTCTTCATTGTCTCTCAGATAACAGTTTTTCGGATGGGGTCGGAGGGTCATCAGGACATTGACCTTGCCATCCTCACTGCATTACTCAAAGGTGGGTGTGTGCATTTATGTGTGTGCTGGAGCGGGAATGTACAGAAAGTGGCTTCCATTTCACTGTTGTCCTCCAGGGATGTGGTTATTTGGAGGTTTCTGTACATAAAAGGAGGATGATATCGTTTTAGAAAGCATTCCTCTCACTGTCCCAGTTTAGGTGTATGTTCAAAGCATAAAAGCATGTTATTGCTTTTGCAGTTCATAGCTCAGGAATAAAACATAGACATCTGTGCTTATTTTTTTCTCTTTTAAAGCTCCATTAAGCAATTGTTTATAACTGCGGGGCAGGAAGACTCCAAAGCAAACTTACAGCATTAAGTCTAGATATTATATTAGCTTATCAAACAATTGCTTTCTTAAAGTCTTAGCAGAAAGAGAGAGCCGTGGGAATAATACTGCAGTCCTGTTATCACCTCCTGTGCAATATAATCCAGTATTTACTGGCTTGGTACACAAATTCCTGAAATTATCTGGCTCATTTTCATTTTCAAATATTTGACTTTTTCCAGCATGTCACAACATGTTGGTTTTTCACAAACATTTTAATTACTGAGCTTTAGATGCACTGGTTAGCATATTTTGTTACCTGACAGAGTCAGCCAAGTTTCCTGTTTCTTTCATCTAACTCTTGACTATGCATATCACCAAATATAAAATAATTACTTTAAATATGAGGAGGTTGCAGCTCTCGTGGCCTACCAGCTATTAGAGCCGTTGCAGACAAGCTTGCAGTGAGTTCAGATTCCCTACTTAATATGCTAATAAAACCCTGATATCACAACAACACCTGCAGAATAATCAATTAGCATGAACACAGCTGTTCATTAACTGTGTGGCCAGAGACAAATAATTACAGGAAGACACTTACAGTCACCAATGATTTATGAAAAGTATTGTGTCTTTTAATCCATTGCTTCTGAAGTATATATTGCAATTTAATTAGCATTAATTAGTTTAATTCCCCTTGAGTACAACAATGACTTTAAAAAGGGACACACGGTCTAACTAAATACTCTTATGCCACATCAGCTTTTCATTTCTCTGAACTACACCAATGCTTACAGGGTGGTGAGCATCCCACAGTTCATGTGTGAAGTTTCTTATCTTTACATGCAATATACAGGTAACATTAGACAGCCATAGTAATAGTCGCAGACAGGCAAGTAGTGATTTAAAGGCTCATATCTATCTTGGTTTCCCCTTCTACATATCACAGTGCAACACTGGGAATTATCAATCAGCATGGTAACTGCAGCACAGACCTAAGCCATGACACAGTAAGATATAAAGTGGACATATACAGAAGCTACAATCCTTACAGTATAACAAATTGTTATGCAGTTACAAATAAGGTCAATGAATTGGACCAAATTGGGTTACAAAATTGAAAATTTGTCAAGTGCAGAGTCGACATAGTAATTAAACTCAACCACCATTGTTTGACATTCCCTACCCTATGTTCCACTTCAGTGTTTCCTATCCCTCCACCATCCTATACCCACCCCTCTACACACACACACACACACACACAGAGATCCATACTTTCGATTGGTTATTCATTAGCTTATATTGATCATGGTTGCTCTTGCCTCTTCAAGCGATATGATGCTAACCAAGCCCACTGGGGCTCTTTCTCTCTGTCAAACACACACCTAAACAAGTGAACACAGAAGGTACACACTTGTGCACATGTGCAAAGAGAAAAAGCGAGTCCTGTGGGACTGCTTAGAAATTCAGAGCATATGATTGACTATCTCAGGAATTGTTCTATAGCGAGTGAGAAAGCGACTAAACTTGTGAGTTTGGAGAGGGAGAGAGTGAAAGAGAATCGTGTTTTACATAATTTATGTGTAGCAGTCAAGATGCATGATTTATTTGGCCCATGCATCACTCCCTGATCTTTGTCTTCATCTCAGACTCACATGTCTCACTCTATTGTATTGTATTCTGTCGACTCCATTTGTTTATCTGTCCTTCATTTCTGTTCACTTTTGTAGCCCTTTTGCATCCATTTTAATTTCACATTGTGATAGGAATGGCATGTAGATATGTTAGTGGAAGGAAATCAAATCAAAGAAAGGGAGACAGGAAATAGAAAAAAGGAAATTAAAAGGAAGAGACCAGAGAAGTGAAAAGATGAGAGGGGAACACTTCATGGTAAACAGCACGAGTGTCATTTTACACGCAAGTCCAATTCTCATTCTGTGGCTAAGGCTTTTAGTGCGTTAAGGCTTTTAGTGTAAAATTAAATCAGTCACTTCCTGCCTGAGAGCTTTTTTTTAAAACAGTGGATTAGACTCCTTCACTGAAGAACTAAGCTACTGCCTGAAGCTCAACAAGGCACGGCACAGTCAGAAATACAAGGTGAGGGGAGAACAGAGCAAGAGCAAGAAAAAAGAAGAAGAAAAGGATTGAGTGTGTGAGACTGTGTGTGAGAGAGAGAGAGACATTTAGAGGAGTGGGAACAGGCAGAGCAGGAAGGAAACTGCAGCTAAAGACACATGGTGTAATAGAGGGGAGTTTGGAGTAATTGATGGTCTGCTGTCTGTGGTAGTCAATATCCTGAAGATTGGGTCCATAAAGTCAGTTGGCTGCAGTTTAACCCCCCTGCAGGCAGACAGAGTGAAGCCACAGCCCTTTGATAAAGCAAGGCAACCTTCCCTTTTAATATACACATATCTCCACTAAAGCTCTTATTAGTGGGCTCTGCATCTTATTAGCAGAGCTCTGTCTGAACATTAAGCTTCAGTAATGCTGCACAGGCCTTTAAGACGGAAAGAGGACTGTGTAAAGTGATGATACTGGTGTGCTTATTAAAAATTACACAGTCTTGTCTATACACAAGGCGTTATTATTATACTTTATATTACTCTGGATTTCTCCAAAGGCTAAGATAAACTGCTGCTTTAGCTTTCTCATTTTGGCTAACTCCTCTCAGTGTAAAGGTGAATAATTAATGTGAACAGCAGACTGTGGTTTCTTGTTAGATCCCACTGGTCAGTAGTCTTTTACAGTGAACAGCTACAAATGCTACAAATTTAAAATAAGCAGTAAACACAGATGATTATCAACATTGAAATAACAAAGTTAATCTAAAAACTAATGACATTCTTGTATGTTTGGATCTCTGACTGTGAATCAGTGTTTTTCAGAAATATGACACTGTCTCTCACCTCCCTTGTTTCCTCTCTCAGGTGCCAACGCTTCAGCTCCCGACCAGCTGAGTTTGGCTCTGGCGTGGAACAGAGTGGACATCGCCCGCAGTCAGATCTTCATCTACGGACAGCAGTGGCCTGTAAGAACCATAAGCAGTATAAACAAGAACAACAATGATAATAATTAAATTAAACTGCTGTGATTACCTGTGAAAATAATTAAAAAGTATGCATCCCTTGCAGTTGAAGCTGTCTTAAATTGTCTAAGAATTGTATTTTAATTCAGTTTGTTTTGGATGTGTGGGCTATGGCAGAGGAAGGTATAACAGATAAAACATCAAAAGAAACAAATGCAAATATCAAAATAGATGCTGCTCACATATTATGTGAAATTCTATCATAATATATCTTGTAACAGCATAAATCTTGTTGTTAGTAAATGACAGGTGCTTGATCTTAATTAATTTCCATGCAGTGCTCCTGTATATGTGCTGTGTATGGTGTCATCAGTAAATGTGTTTGCCACCCCATGTGTGTTAGGTCGGTTCCCTGGAGCAGGCGATGCTAGATGCCTTAGTTCTGGACAGAGTGGACTTTGTCAAGCTGCTCATTGAAAATGGAGTCAGTATGCACCGTTTCCTCACGCTTTCCAGACTGGAGGAGCTCTACAACACGGTAATAACAAATACACATAAGTGGATTGTAAATACAAGTTATATTATAATACACCAGGGAATAGCCTCATTGGGTAAATAGTTGCAATAGTTAGTTTAAAAGTAAAATGTTGATTGAAAGGTTACTTGGTGCTGGTAGTGAACAGTACAGCAGGCAGGGCCAGTGTAGATGCTGTCAGTGATGGTAATAATATGATTTTGTTTTTAACAGAGACATGGACCGTCCAACACGCTGTACCACCTTGTCAGAGATGTCAAAAAGGTATGAAAATCACTGCCGTCCCTTTACCTCTGTGGCTGTTCAGGCACACTGTATGGGAATGTTGGCTTGAATGTGTATATTAAAGACGACATGTTTGACTACATAGAGTTTCAGTTGCTTTTTTGCAGTGTGTGGTGTTACTCTGTTTGCATCAATTTGTGTGTCTACAATTTGCCCTAGCCCTAGTTGCTGTTAACTGCAAATAGAGGCCAGCTTTTCTCTTTCAGCTGGAGTTGCGGGCTGCAGTGGCTGTGTAGAGCTATGCACGATTCTCATCCCTCTCATGACTTTTCAGCAATTTAATCTTTTTTTTCTCTAAGGCACACACTACAATGGTAAACAAACACTACATGAATTAAACACTGCTTTATCCACAGACCTTGAGTTTAAGCAAACTGAGACCACAGTGGAACCGCTGTAAGGCTGAGAAAGAAGAACTCAGTAGACACCCACAGTTTATTCATTTCTGTTTTTATTTGTTTTATTAACAACACTAGAAGTGTGTTCTTTTTGAAATTCAGTATCATCTTGAATATTGAAATTGTGCATTCCCTTACATGAAATAGACATTATTTTGCATCAGGAGTAATTTATTTTCATGTTTAAGGCAATGAAATGGTGGAATTGCCTCTCTCAGTGTAGGATTTGGCTGCACTTAAGCCAAATAATTTCACAATTATTTAGTGTTAATTATTTTTGCTGCATATCTCCGATAGCACCTTGTTGATTACTGCGATAACAACCTAGAATTTTACATTTAGTACATGTCTGCACGCCAATTAGGAGTGATCCCACTGTTGCGAGATGATGGAGAGGTCAGCAACACCACCAATAGCATTGAGGGGTGTTCATTAATTAAAGTGTTACTGATTACAGTAATGCTGCGTGCTCCTCTGGGAGTCGCTGAAGAGGCTCCATGTTGTACTCTGATCTCAAGCTGGTGCAGAGGGAATATGCAGTTTATATTCATATTTATATATTATATTTATAGCACCTCAGCACACAAATACAAAACACACACTATAGTGCATGGCGTAACATCCCCATCTTCTTTTTGCAGAGCTGTGTGTCATTGCCATAGTGTAGCTGAGTGCTTGTTTGTCATTATTGTATCACATAGTATGATGCTGATTTGATTTAAATGCTCGGGTTGACTCGCCATGTCATCGCTGTTGTCTTTCTTTCTCAGTCTTCTCTGTGGATTGTTTGGCCATACTGTGAGCAATCCACGGGTCTTTTATTTTTGATTCCGATGCAGGTGTTGTGCTACAAGGACCGGTGAAGGTTGCTCTCAGGTTTAATCTAGTCCGTTCATTAGATATTGTGAAAAGTGAGTCAGAAAACAGAGAATCACTGAGATTGGCTTGTGGACTACAGCTGCCAAAGCAGAAATTGGTTTTCCTACAGAGTAAATGAACAATGCAGTTTTGTGGTCAAAGGTTGGTAGCAATACAGCTTGTGCCCAGAGTCTTGGATATCAGGAACGGTTAGGAGAAAATCCAAATGAAACCCGCCAGTTTTACTTCTTAGTTTTCTGTGCTAATTGAAAGTAGAAATGGGCCAGAGTAATTGTTGATTTGAATTGTAAGTCATCAGCTCACTATTGTCAGCCACCGTGGAGAGTACTCAGAAACAACAACACAGAAGTCTCTTTAGAAAGTTATAATGAAAAAAAGTAAAACAAACAGTGGACTAAGCAGGAGCAGAAACATTAGGCAGGCCGGGGTAAAAAAAAAGAAATCCCAAAAAGTGAGGCAGAGTTACAGGCAGGGGCTAGGCAGAATCCTCATCTAGAAAACAGAGCAAAAGTCTTGAACAAATGGCTTGAGAGCTTGGCATGAACACAGAACAATCTGGAAAAGACTTAGGAAACTGAGGTTAATGTAGGAAACCTGATTGTGCTTGATTGTGCAGGTGATTGTTTGCAGGTGTCACAAGGCAGGGAGCATCTCCTGAAAGACACACTCACACAGCAAAACCACTAGAAAGCAGGAGTACCAGGTCAGGCTGTGACAACTATTTCAATTGCAGGATGTGAGAACTGGGTAAAGAAACACTGACTTTTTGAGTGTATATTGCATTATACATTTATTATACATACCATATTAGTGTTATAATCTGGTGGGCTTTTGTAAATGTGGCAGGAAATGAGACCTCAACAAAAACTTGCTTCAACTGTTTAATAAGTTGATATTATTGCTAGAGCTTTGCTGTATGGAGGCAGGAAAAGACATTTTCAGTAGAGCTTCCCCATTAAAAATTGTAGCACTCTTAGCTCTGAGTGTATTCACACGAGGTGTAAACAAACAGTTATTAGCTTCAGCTCCACCACCATGGGGAATTAAAAGAGGGCTCAGCTGACCGCTGACTGTTGTATTTGAACTATATATATCAGTGGGATGAGGAGGTGATGCTTTGTGTGCTCTCTTTGAACTGCGGATGTATAAAAAGACAAGCAGCATCTGTGGCTCTCTCTACTTCGATGTGGATCTGTTGGCCTACAGGGATTAGCCAGGCTTTACTGCCAATGAAATCGTGGGATATAAAGACTAGAGATGAGTAGGACAGAGAGGATTTCTAGGATCTCACATGTGAGTGCAGAGGAGTGGAGATAATATCAAGGAAGGTGTAAAGATGTGTAAGGTAATTGGTGTAGCCCAAAGGAACAGTGGAGGTCAGGATAATGACTGCAGGATCTGGGGTTGGGGTTGAGGGCACAATGATAAGCAGCGAGTGTTGACATAGTTATAGTCCTCACAGTAAAGAACTTATATTTCAATAATGATTCTCCCCTCCAGCAGTTATAGCTGTCTGCCTGCTTTTCCATGATACTGCCCCTCTCTTCCAGGCTAATGAGACATTACCACTTTCTCTTTCTTTTCCTGTCTTCAAGACTTTATTGACCCTCACTGAGAAGATCTCATTATTTCCCTAAATACAAATTATGACAAATGATTGAATTCAAATTTTTTATATCCTTTATAATTGTCCTCAGACAGCATATTCTCTCTATGAATCATACTGTGCCTGAGTTTTCATTCAGTCTTCATATTCTGCTTGTGTATGAGAGAACAAGTTACTGCTTGGGGTTTTGAGGATTCATGTTCTCGTGAGCTTCCAGGAGTTAATACTGTGACCACTTTTTGGTTCAACCAATTACGAGACCAGAGGAATAGCTCCAGTTGTCTAAATTCAAACCAAGGTCCACATAGTTTTAAAGAATTCAAAACACAAAACATAAACGGAACCACAGTCTGGTTGAGATAACAGTTTATTAAATAGGCTGGAAGAGAGATCTTGCCTGAGAGTTTCTGTGTAACTCATATCCCCTGCTCTTGCTTATCATACGGTTTACTCACTGACATTGTGTGTTCTTTCCAAGCAAGAATATCCAGGGTTCGGTTGGATCTACTTCAAGGTGAATCCGATAATCATGTTGTTTTTTTTCATAGCCAAAAACAGTTTGATATGGATTTTGTGAAGTGAGTGTATATGCCTGTGTGATTTCTTTTGTACTCCTGTTTCCCTCTTGTTTAACCTCCCTTTATTAATCAGTTGCCATGGGTGGTTGCCTCTTAACACTGTCTGGTTTTATAGGGAAACCTGCCCCCGGACTACCGCATCAGCCTCATCGACATTGGACTGGTCATTGAATACCTCATGGGCGGGGCATATCGGTGTAACTACACCAGGAAGAGATTCAGAACGCTATACCACAACCTCTTTGGACCCAAGAGGGTGAGTGAATCATTTTCACCTGCATTAGCATCCCACCATGTAATGCATTTCAACTAATGTCTGTGAATTTTTAATTGCATTAATCAAAGCACCAATATAAGTGAATTGTGATCAAATTAGCCCTGAAAAGGGCAACATGCATAATACGGGCAATTTAGGTTTTATAATAAAATGTTAATCAGGGATTGTGTACTCAAGGGCAAACTTCACCTACTTGATACAAGTATAATATTTGCATGTACACTACCGTTCAAAAGTTTGGGGTCACATTGAAATGTCCTTATTTTTGAAGGAAAAGCACTGTACTTTTCAATGAAGATGACTTTAAACTAGTCTTAACTTTAAAGAAATAC
>JAVQJL010044286.1:0-72020 GCA_036024295.1 Nannoperca obscura | reverse complement strand
AGAGTGTTTTAGTGTTTGTGTAAAGTTTATATAAATTGTGTGTGTGTGTGTGTGTGTGTGTGTGTGTGTGTGTGTGTGTGTGTGTGTGTGTGTGTGTGTGTGTGTGGGCCTGTGTGGGAGTATGAGAGATCTCCTTTGAGTGCAAAAGTTGTGTGATTCACTCTGTAACTGATCTCATGTGTGCGTATGTTTGTCTGGGTCCTCCCTTTTTTATTAACACCATTTTGTAAATGTACTGATCTTTTATATAACTAATGATTATTTTCAATAAATTCAGATCATATTGTGAAAAAATACCAAGCGCAATGTGACTTATTTAAATTGTTTGTTTTGTCTCAGCTCAAATATATTCCGTTGATAAAAATAAAAAATACCCACATTTAAGAAGCAACAACCAGCAGATGTATAGTGTTTTTGCTCAATAAATAACTTAAATGATTATTTAAATTGTTTCAGATTATCTGTAAAGGAACTAATCCAACCAATGAACTAACGAAATCCTTCTGTATATAATAGCATATGTCTGTTTGTGTGTTTTTACAATCTCAGCCATTAAACTAGAGGTTTGGGAGAAAAGGGTGAAAGATGCCCTCCACTGTAACTGGAGACTTTGGAGGTGTGTGTGTGTGTGGGGAGGCAAGCCCAAGATTTACTGCTGGCGTAAAGGCATATTCCGTAAACATTGACACACACACACCAGCTGCCTGGCTGCCTCACCAGACTGGCCCTCTTTGGTCACTGGCCTGTGCCGTGTCTGTCCTGAGTCCGGTGCGGAGATCGCACGGCTGCAGCCTCCACCTGCTCTGCCAATGTGACCTGTCTGTCAGCAGTGGCAGCGCACAGGCACACACTCACTGTAGAGATACAAGCTTAGTGTGCTCTCATGGGGGTCAGGCTGATGCAAACTCTCCCACATAAAGATGTATACTTAGTGATATACTTACACTTGCAGTTTTCAGTGTTGACACACTTGACAGCCTCGGCCCCTGCTTTGGGTGCGTGTGTTTGCACACTCATGTCTATGCACATGCAAGCAAACTCTTCCAAATATGTGTACATGCAGACATGAATACAAACATGTTTTAATATAGCAAATGATTCAGTGACTGCAGCACACAAGTATTTGTTTAAATATATGTGCACAGAAATATACAGTGCATATACTCAATCCTCCCTCTCATACTTGGTTTGGTCAGGCATGCAGGGCAGGCTCACTGATGATGGGTTAATAGTTAGCTTCAGACAACATTTTAATTCTTTCACACCTGGAACATGCGCCTCAGTACACAGTGGGCAAAATGAAGGTTTTGCTGTGATATACGTTGCTTTTTGATCATGTAACAACACAAGAAGAAAATCACCTTAACAACAACAACAAAATTTGTGATACCTTGTTTTGTAATTCAATTTCTTTACGATTTAGGAGAGGTACTGACATACAGAAAATATCATGTTTACAGAAATCAGTTCATCAACTGAACTTGATGAGAATAATTAGGCAAGTGAGCAGGTGTACAAATAAAATATTGATAATAAATGAAATTTTTTCCAATGTGTACTTATTCTGTACCAAATTAAAACTAAGTACCAAGATCTCCCTATTAAATAACTTCATATTTAGCTATTTACAGTATAACAAGTGGAAGCTACCGTATTGCATGTTGTGTCTTTTTTTTTTCCTTCAATATTGGACATTTACTTGTGCCCCTCTCCAACTTTGAAGGAAAAAAGCAATACAAAATGTAATGTAAATTGACGTTAAGCAAGAAATGTGTCTGAAAGCTCAAAAAATTTAAAATTTTAAGTGGGCTGTGTTCATTTTTGTCAAACTGAAACTCTGTCGTTTTCTGGTCCCTTACAGGACGAAACGAGTTGATTGCGCGGTACATCAAACTTCGCACGGGGAAAACGCGGACCAGGAAGCAGGTAGGTTCTCTGCAAATTCCATTTGAAGCAGGCCCTATTTTTGGACCTATCCAAAAAGTCTTCTCCTGCTGAGTGATGCCCTAACACCCTAGGTACCCCCCTGCCCCCCTTAACTTCTCACTCCCTAATGCGTGGAGGGCTGAAGATGACGATTGATTTAGGGCAGGGGCCCAATGCACAGATGCTATAGGATCATGTGTCGGTGTTGCTTCTTCACCACCTCGTGGATCTGGTGCTTGTTAGAGAGGGAAAGGAGCTGGGGAATATGGTGGTCTGGGTGGGAGACTGAGGAGGGACGGGGCGAGGGATTTGGAACTCTACCCTCACAACGGTATCTGATATGGAAGGACTGATGTATGGGCAGTGATGGATGTGGAGAAAGGGTCCCTGCTAAGTCATCTGGCAGAGTCAATGTGGTAATGACAAGAGATGAGAGGAGGGGGGGGGGGGGGGGCATTGAGGGATCAGAGATGGATAGTGGGACAGGTTGGAGGGATAGAGGGACACCTGCTGGTCCAGCAGCAGCGACCTGTGACTGTACCGTTTTTTTTTTTAAGTTTGTCTAACGGAGACAGAAATATTGGGAGAAAAGGGTGAAAGACAGCACGTGACCATTGCCCTCCACTGTAACTGGAGAAACAAATTTTTTTCAGCATTTCTGTTGCTAATTTACCTCAAATTGCAATATAAATTGTGAGCAGGATAAAAATAAGAACAGTGTTTCATAGAATAAAGTAAAAATACCTGTGTATTAGTGGTGTGGGTGCATTAACCCAAAAGAAACCAAACTGTTGATTAAAAATGAGTCGTGTTATTTGCAGATTTCAGTCTATCGAAGGTTATTTCAGGTGGTTTTTCATCCTTCTATATTCTAGTCATGCATGGAAAATGTATAGTTTATGGCTGTTCATCCATATTACAAAAACACTTACTATTCTACTTGCCTTAAGCTGTATTGAGCCACACAGAAAACATTTCTTTTTCAGTTTTCTACCCATTCCTGATCTATAATATTGCTGTATATTTTTTGTTTATACTTTTATCATGCAGAAATGATTAAAGAATAAGTCTCAAATTCACCTGCATGTTTTCAGACTGTGGAAGGAAATCCATGTGAGCACAAAGGGTTAAAGTCCCCCCAAATCTGGCCAGGTCAAGTTTGAACCTGGGATGATGTTATTGTGAGGCAACAGTGTTAACCGTTAAGCCAAGTCCATTTGAACTGGAAACATGTCACACACACGCATCACTTAACTCTGTTGTTTTGCCTGTCTCTCAGGTATCTAGTCACATCCAGGTCCTAGCCCGACGGAAGGCCAGGGAGATCCAGGTGAAGCTGAAGGTACGCTACGTGAGTCACCCACTTTCTTTATCTTCACTATATGCTTTGGAACATTTGACACATGTTGCTTTTGTTCAGTGCATTTTATTTTATTTGAAATTGACTCATACAGGGTTCCAAATCACAATCAGACCATGCTGCCTGCATTCGGCTGTGGTTATTATCATGATTTGAATCAATTTGACCAGCAGCAGATGGAAAGAGGGGGACGAAACATTATTACCCTATATTATTCCAGTTTATAATGACGTTTCATGTTTTGTTAAAGGTATTCCAACATCCATGGGCCCTGCACTGCCATGTATTCGCATTCTATTAACACAAAGGCACCAGCGATTGGCTATTTTAATTGCATACTCTAAATCGATGCTAGTTTTAAATGGGATGCTGACACATTTCCATGAAATGTGAACATATTTCAGGAAGCCTGGGGCTTAGTGTGCACAGTTATGAACAAGATGAACCAAAGCAAATTGTCAGGAAACAAATTAATCCCTGCATTATTTCTTCCAGGTATTACATTTGATAAGTACCTCAATAAAAGTTTTCCTGTGCGTTACGCTGAGAGCTTACACATCCCTGTCCCCCCAGCACTTTCTCAGTTTGCATTTCTCATCCACATACACCCGCATACTCACAGTCACAGCAGGCAACAGGACTCTCCCTCACCCTGGACGGCAGCCAGGAGGGTTCAGCTGGCAGGGCCCGGCATTGGTCACAGGGTTGGCCCCTGTGACAGGCCTTTTTAAATACATCTTTGGTGTAACTGAGATCCCTACCACATGTACCCCCCCCATATTTCAGCTATGCCCTTGTGTTAGCCAGTTCTGGGAAGAAGAATGCACCGTGTGGCCTTGCCCATTAGGGCTGGGCGGCAAGTGTTTGTAGTCCTCTGTGGTTTGGAAACTGCTGAAGGAGTGGATTCAAAAACAAGAGGTGTATCACTTTACAGTATGGCACAGGAAGACCAATTTTGTAGCTATCTAGGTATTTTAAACTATTTTTTTAATGGCATTAACAATTTTGATACAATTGTTAGCATATTAACATATCACACTGTTGCCTCCCTTGTCTTGCAGCATGACCTCCAACAGAAGCTAGTTGTCATCACAGGCTTGCCCCTGCCAAAGCAATAAACTTAACTCTTGACCCAAAGGCCCTTGACTGTAATATCACCTTCTCTTCAGCTCTCTGCCTGGCAGGGATTCACCGATGATGCAAGCTGGCCTCGGCCATTCGTTTCCCCTTTTAGGGCTCTGCTTGTGTTACTGGTCAACTGGCCAGTTGACTTAAATGGAGTCTGATGAGTCCTTTCCCTTTGCGTAATTGTCTGTTTGTCTCAATCCCGCTCTCTGTTCCTCTCAACAGGACCAGGCTGCCAAAGACAAGGCCCTGCAGAGTATGGCCACCATGTCCTCAGCCCAGATCATCTCAACCACAGCTTTCCAGAACAAGATGGCTCTCCAGGGCCTGTCTAGGCCGGCTTACCCCACATCTGGTGGGGTGAGTTGTGTAGTAGTGTAGTGTCCCCTACACTATTTTATTCAGATTAACCTAAAAAAAAGAAATACCTTAGACCTCGTCCCAAAGTTTGTGGTTTGCTAAACAATTAGCTGTGTTTTCATCACATTACATACTGAGACCTGTCCATTATTTCGTCTTTGCAAATATAATTTGTCATACTTCCTTTAACAATTTTGCAAATTTTTGTGACCCTGAAGTTTGGCAACAAATGATAAATAGGTCAAAATTGATCAAATATTTGACCTCTTTAGAACTTTTGTGATGAAGTTACTTCAGTTACTTTATTTTATTTATTCTACGTGTGTCAAAAATACATCAAACTTAGAGAAAGATGAAGTTACAACTTTTTGATCTGACAAAATTAAGCTTGATTCTCTTTTAAGACGAAACACCTCTCTGTGCTTCTTTTCTAAAATGCAGAATAAACTGTGTAATATAGTTTGCACTCTTTTGTTTTTCCTAGTTTTGGCACGGGGCACTTCCTGGACAGCCAGGAGGCCATGAAGAGTAAGTAGCTGTTCTCTCTCCTCTGTAGTCCTACAGTATCCATCAGCAATGTGTCATGTGATCAGCTTAATACCCATCAGATAACTTTCGGATATTGAATCTCTGAACAAATAAATGCATATCAGTGCAATTATAAAGGAAAGTCTTCAGCTGTCTGACATTCAGCATACCACTCTGTCCCCTGCATCTTTAGAGGTCAGGCGGTCCAATTAGTATGTGAGATGGGGTCATGGGGCCGAGACGGTGCATAACATGCCTCTCCCTCTCTTGTCTGTCTCGTCTCTCCAGCATTAAGCCCTTTTCCCAGCAGGGTTACGCCATGCAAGCGTCCGGCCCGGCCCCCATAACAGGTGGGTGCTCTTTCTCCCCCCTGCTGTGTTGACAGAAGGCTGACATGCCGACAAAGTGATAAGACAAACCGGCTCGAGCTTGCGCAAAGCTCAGAGAAATAGCAGCAATATCGCTGCATTTTCTTTTACATTGTCGCACTCAAACCACAATTTTACTGCGCTCTCGTCTGCAGGTTATGAAAGCACAGCAGGGCTGCCAATGTCTCCCGGTGCCCCCCCTTGGCTGGGTCGAAGTATTGCCAGCTCCAAGCTGCGAATGCTGGAGTTCTCCGCCTTCCTGGAGCAACCTCAGGATCCAGAGGCTGTGAGTAGACAAGACAGGAGATAACTTTGTCTAATGCTGCATTCACATGGATTCAGACAGACGGTAGACGGCAGGCGGACAACACCTTCTGGACGGCAAAGAAAACACAAACAGTCTCACAGAACGGCCGGATGGCAAAACAAAACACGCATGACGATATGTTGCTATGGTGATGTTGTATTGTTTACAAAGAATGTAATAAAATATATTCAATACAGTTATTTTGTGTCTATTATCTTATGTAATTATTCTAGTAATGTATGAAGCTATAAAAGGCAGGTTTCTCTTATTATATGGCAAACTTAAAATTTATGTTAAATTCCCTCCAAAACTCTGTTTCCATCATGGATAGGGAAAGGAGAACTATATCCAAAGTTTATGTTTGACTGAAAAAGAGACATTTTTTTCCCATCCAGTTGTAAATGCCATTGGGGAGGAAGGTAAAAGTAAAAATATTTTAACTTTAGGACAGCAATGGCATCTACCATTACCGTTGCCCCTATTCTCCTTCAGCCACACCGAATTTTAGCGTCCTGCTCTCGTCCACTAAAATGATATCCAGTTTGCCGTCTACCTGAATCCATGTTAATGCAGCATTATCCATATTCCAAAAGGGTTTTTACTCTCCACACAAAAGACACCAATTTATTTTCATAAAGTTCTTGCACACTAAAATGTTTACTTACACTTGCATGAGACTAAAAGCTCTGCTTTTTTCACAATTTTCTTTGCTCAAAACATCTCAGGTATCTGCAAAAAAGATTTTAAACAGCACAAGGCTTTTGTGCCTGCTTGTGACTCCAACTAAGCGATCATTGTTGTATTCCTAAATCACTGTTTTGCTACTCTCATATACTAATTATTCGCACTATATTTCAGTTTCAAGAAAAATGATTTACACAATCTCTTTCAAACCATTGTTGCTGGATAGCTTTTTTGGGGGCGGGGAAAATACACTGGCACAGACTTTGGCACAGATCTGTTTGAAAGAAAACAGATGAAGAACCTAGTAGTTAGTATGAGTAGTGATTCAAAACTTTATCATTTTATACACACAGAACAAGCTGCACTACACAATAAAATAATAGCCAGCAACATGAAAATAACAATACTACCAAAACGTAACATTGTTTAACAGAAAATCTAAGGACATAGATGTCACAGGTGTTTTGGAGATTGGGTGCTTTTATAATCTTTATTATCACGTAAAGACTATACACACCAGCAAACCACATGATGATGAAATGTGCAAGTGGGAAGAAAAGGTTTGGACCTTTGAGACAGCTGATGGGATATTACAATAAATATGACTCAATGGAATAGCAGGCCCAATGTGACGGCTGTCCTGGACATCTCTTAACACTACACTTGGCGTCAATGGCAATTTAGCAAACTGGACACTTGTCATTTTTGGCTCTGTTCATCTCCTGATATGCGCTTTTGTCTCTCCAGTTCAACAAGCACCTGTTTGTGCACATCGGCCAGTCCAACCCGAGCTACAGCGACGCCCATCTGGAGTCGGTGGACATCAGACAGATCTATGACAAGTTCCCAGAGAGGAAAGGAGGCCTGAAGGAGCTGTTTGACAAAGGGCCACACAACGCTTTCTTTCTCGTCAAGTTCTGGGTAAAACTTTTTTTTTCAATGCATTTTGTAAAATCTTTCCACTTTCATCCAGTTTCTTTTTTCAATTTATTTAAATTAAAACCCATTTTTACATATGTAAAGCTCTTTACTCGATACTTTGCGTGCGGTACGTTTCATACTTCCTCAGAGCAAATAACCCTCCTCAAGTCATGAAGGTGAAGTGGGACTACAGTGAATGTTTTGTAGCACCTGTTGGCTGTTAATGGCCTAGCGGTGTTAACTGTGTTGGGATAGCTAAAGCATTGGAATTAAAGGAACTTAAGTTCAATTTAAAGCTAGAATGAATGGAAAGTCGTTGCTCCCGTGACCTGATTGGTGGTTTTAGGTGCCGGTAAAGAAGGCAGTACTGCGCATTAGGCGTGGGTGTATTTGTATACGTCTGTGATGTGTGTGTGTTTGTGTGTGTGTGATCATGTGTTACAACAGCCTTGGGGAGAGTGGCAGGTCTGATCTTTCACTAGGGGAAATGTGAGCCCAGGCACCTGTCTCTGCACTATTAGACAGTCCAACCCCCCCCCCCCCCCCTTCCCCCCACCATATACTTATTTATAGATAAGCCCCCTCCCCCAAAACACACACGTACACACGGATAAACACCCCAAACTCACCATTAGACACTGAGAGAGATGAGTGAAGCATGATGACAAAGTGAACTTGAGATGCAGGCTAAGGAATGAAGACGGAGGAGGAGAATGTGTGATATTGTTGAAAGCAGTGCGAGTATGCAAACTGACAACCTGAAAATGGGCATTAAAAAAAAAAGGATTGTGAGAGAGAGACGCAGATAGAAGGGGAGTACAAGGGTGTAATTGGACACGTCCATTTTGTTCATCCCAGCTGATCTGGCCACCTTGCCTTTCCTCAGGATAAGACCTTGGGTATTTGTATCACGCACAACATGTACGCACTTACAAACCCGCTCTCTTTACCTCAGGGCACCTAACCTCTACACATACATCCACTCTTAACTAAAGTGACTTTTAATAATATTCCATTTCATTCAAGGGTTTTGCTATTATGTGGAAATTCTGGTTTTACAGCAGAGGTCAGGGTTGAGCATGAGGAGTGAAAGTACATTTAACATCGAAACTCTGCTTGTTAAAATCAATGTGCCAGAGGGGGTTTCAAAACGTTTTTGTCACAAAGTATGTCAGAGAATTACTGACTCACTACAGTTAGAGAATTGCTGAGCTACTTCCTGTTATATGGATGTATTGCGCTGCAACTGAGAGATTAGTTGGAGACTTCTATCATAATGTCTGGAGTACATGAGCACCTAATAATAAATACTTGTTGGCATAATTAGCGAAAGCCCCTTCACTCAAGAAGAAGTTAAAACCTTATCAGCAAGTGATTTGCAGTACAAGCACACTGGGATGATGACCATTTATCCCTAAAGGGAAAAAAAGAATACCACCAAAAATAAAATAATGTGTGTGAAAGCATGGAAGGAAAATGTAATTAATGATTGTGTAATCTGTAGTTTAATACATGTGCAATGTGCCCACAACCTGTGGTTGTCGAATAAAAGGTTTTATCTGTATTTGAAAACTTCTCCAGTTTAGTAAATCTTGTCCTAAAAATTCTTATCTTATCATGGGTGTTAGGCACTAGATTTGGGGGAACCCAAAACAATGTGAAATGCCCATATCAAACCATTTTTGCATATGTTTCTTCTATTCATAAGGGGGGGCAGCAACAGTAAACAGCATCTCACTCATACTGAATTCATCCCAAGCACATCCAGCAGGTAGAACTGGATGATCGGGTGTTGGCTCCACAACACAAATCTCCTCCAAAGATGTTCCACTGATCAAGCTGTCAATGCTGCAATATTTATTTATGAGTGCACTCTGTATACAGTCTGTGGGGCCATACCTACTGCTTGTCTCTCTCTTGTGGGTGGAGGTTGGACTACACCAACCAGAACCTTGCTGGGCCTAAATAAACACATCATGTTTTGAAGTATAAAGGATGGAAAGGAAGGATGTGCGGATGAGAGGTTTTACGAGACTAGGCTACTACAATAGTCTCCCTCTGTAATACTCGGGTACCGCAGAGCAAACCAGGTGACCCAAACCCACATCCATCCCAAGGATCCTTTAAATGCTGTGGTTTGGTCCAAGTCTGGACATTGGATTTTTATGGTGGACACAACGGGAAGAATGAAGTTGAAGCATCTGGCATCATCATCTGATCCACTTTGTCAAAAATGTGTTGTGTTGAGGCGACTGATGACTTGCAAAGCTGATATACAATATATATTATAGCTTTAACTGCTGTGGTTTGGAGTGCCAAAGACTTTGAATGTCAAGTTCAAAGTGCCGCCTTGCAATCTCACGACACCAGATGGCTTTGTATGTCCAACTACAAAGTTGTGGCATTACCCTTCCGACTGCCACATTATTTATTGTGGAGAGATACGACATTTGTGAGTGACACCATTTTGGTAGTAGTCTCCTCAAGTCCATGGAAAGAGCAGCTGGTCATGCCATGGCATTTGATTCTGGGGTGAGGGGAAGGAGGGGATGAGTAGCCCCACCATATATCATAAAGAAAAAGAGAGCAAGAGATAGAAATAGGGACACAGACAGTGTGAACATGAAATAGGGATGGCAGGAGAAATGGTGGGCATGTAACCAAGGAGTCATTCATCAGTGAAATATTACTCTCTTGATTCATGTCAGAGCCCGGTGGAGTCAACAGTTATGACATGCAACTCCCCGCTAGAGGAAAACAAGCTCATAACACTGTCCCCTCTCAGTTTGTTCATCTTATCGTATCCCAAAGGGGTCCTCCAATTCTCAAGGCATCTATGACAAAACACAGAAATGCTACAAAACAGCTGGACATTTCAACACCCATACTGGGAGAAAATGGCAAAAATGCTCTTGGCCATGAAATAAGCAAAATGAAATCCTCGACACATCTGAAAATAAGATAACTTTATTTACGCCATCGTAAAAGAAAGGAAGAGCCTATTTGATGTTGCCGCAGTGGTACAGCCACATGGTAGGTCGTGACTCGGGGGTGTGCTGAGGCGCAGGTTGGCATGGTGATGGTGACAGGCGGCTGGCCCACCTCCAAAGCTATGGCATTCTAGATTGAATTTCCAGCAAACCCCCCCCGTCGGCCCCTGGCTGCCCTGCCCCTCTCCCCACCTTCCTCCTCACCCCTCAGTGCCCGTGGCCCTGTCCTAACGGATTGTCTCACGCCTTTGAAGTGCCGAGGGAATCCGATTTGAGCTGGCTCTGCTAAATTGTTACACAGCCAGCCTGCCCACCATGATCTAATCATCCAATTGCACGCTGCTGATTGTAATTGGATGAATTCCCTCGCAGGCTGTTAGGGAAGCAGGGAATGGCAGTTCGGGGAGGGTCACTAGGCCCCAGGGATGAAGACAAATAGAGGAATTACATGAGCCAGGGATGAAGATGAACGGAGTGATGAAGAGATGAGAGGAGGCTGAGCGGTGTCTCAATGGCCCATTAGGAGACAAGAGCCCGACAGGGGAAAAGGTAAAACAGCTCAGCTGTCTAACGGAGGAGACGGCACCTCAGTCTGATCCAAAATCAGATTATACTAGCCTCAATTCAAACTTGAACTAGTGGGAGGATCAGCGATAGGTGAATCTGCATCCACATGAGGATGAAGAAACTTGACTGTGTGCTGCCTTCTGACTGAACTTGTGAGGTCATGTTTTTGATATACAAGTCGAATAAACAAATGTTCGGCATTCGTCCAGGCCATTGTTTCTCCTTTGCAAGAAAAGATTGGTTTCCTGGAATAGAGTATCATGTTTAGGAATATACATGAGTATAAAAATGTAAAAACTAACTTGGTCTCCCACCAATGGGCTTCAAAATGTCAGCATACGTCTTGTGAACAGATTTCCAGTACATTTCCAGATCTGTGGCTTTTTCAAATGGTGCCTTCTCATGAACGCTAGTAAACCCAGCACCACTTGAATGTACAACAGATCAAAGTTCAATATCTTCCGTATTAGCATCTTACAAGAAAACACACACACACACACACACAAAGAAATACACAGCATCTTGATCATCTTAATGCTGGATTTGAAAGTGTTATACTGGGTTATCGAGGATCTGGCCATTGGATGCCTCGTGGCTTTACAGAGAATCACTCCCAAGCTTTGTTGAGCCATTACACTGTTGGCGATGTGTCCGTGTCAGACTTGAGATTCATATCTGTGAGCAGAAAAGCAGAACCTGCTATTTTCTTATAGAGTATGGAGCTGGTACTGTATATCTTCCAGATTTTAGATGCTGGGTGTAGAGCAGGGTAGTGTGTAGTGTAGCACACATGTCTCTAGTTAAAGAAGGGCAGGAAATCCTCATACATGCTCATCGATCAACAGGCTGCAATCATGACTGATATTGTGTATATTGATGTTAGTTGACCCTGACATGTTTTCTGTTTCTTCCCTTCAGGCAGACCTTAGTGTTAACCTCCAGGACGACAGCAGCTTCTTCTATGGTGTCTCCAGTCAGTATGAGAGCTCAGAGAACATGATTATCACCTCATCCACCAAAGTCTGCTCCTTTGGCAAGCAGGTGGTGGAGAAAGTGGAGGTAAGACAAGGACACTGGAAGAATCCTCTGACCACACACACAACATCACACCTGCATATGCTACTATAGTGCCACGCTCCATCACCGCCACACAGGGTGTATGTAAAGCATGTTGTCACCACTAGTTGTGAGGGCAAGCCAGATTATTAAACTGGTTGAAGTTATCCTTTCGAAAAATAATTCACTTATAGAGCTCTTCGAGGCTTCTTCATTTTCATTTAACCTAAAGGATCAAATTCCCATATTACAAAGAGTCACTCCAGGCTATCTGTGACACTTGGAAAGATGTATCATAATTGTATAGCTATTCTTTTTTGCAATGATTGTGTAAGGGGACAAGTAATTCTTTGCCTTAATGATATGCAACTGTTGCATAAATTGTGTTGTTTTTTTTGTTAAGATGACAATGTGTAACTATATTATTTTCCAAAAATGTTAAATGTCAAAGCTAAGGCAGACAGACTTGATTATTGAATATGATTATATGAATTAGTTTTTGGTTTCAGGTCTCTGTTAATTAATCCAAATTTAGATTTCAGTAGGATTAAGCCATCATTATAAGTACAGAATACAACACAGCAAATTTAATTATTTGTCCGGCTATTACTATGGAAGGCACAGTGACCAGTCTCATTATATTGTGTTATTTACGTAGTAATAAATAACAGTAAATAACATTCATTTCAGTTTCACATTTTGCACAGAAACTTAGTAGAGATTCTACAGTGACCAACAGCAAGCAAACTATATATGTGACAATGGTTCAAGGAGTTTGCATCACTGATTGCTGGATAAATGATGGGGATATTTCAACATTAAGAGGTCATGACCACGTCAGAAACCACCATTATCGCCCAGAGGAGTGAATAACTGCTACTGGTGGAGATGGATTCCAGTCAATTATCACTGATCTGTGGTCAGGAAACTGACGTGATTCACAAATCTCCCTGGCATGACTAACTGTTCTGCTTCCCGTTAACTAGACACAATAGTGGCCCTGCCCCCACGTGCTGCTGATGGATTGTACAATATAAACACATACACACACATCCCTAGGTAGAGCCGTCTGCCTCAGTAGGCCGCATGATGATGTTTAATGGCTTCATCATTTGATTACGGTTGTCACGAGAAATATGTTTATTGTCATATCTGGCATGCCATATGCTGCATTAGGTATATTATATTACACATATTACAGTTCATCACATAAATGTTCATATCCAATGTATCCAATTGAGTTTCAGTGGAATATGTATCCCTATCTTTTTGCACTATACTTCCCATTTCATCCTTTAATGTGTTTTAAGTTCTTTTTACATGTGGTATATATTCTCATATATTGGAATGCATGCTTTTATTGGGTATTTTATCTGTTTTTTCTAGACGGAGTATGCACGTTTTGAGAATGGGCGCTACGTGTTTCGAATCCACCGTTCCCCGTTATGTGAATACATGATCAACTTCATCCACAAGCTTAAGCACCTGCCGGAGAAGTACATGATGAATAGCGTGCTGGAGAACTTCACCATCCTACAGGTACCCACAGGGATCAGGGATATCAGTACATGTGTATACAGAGGCAGCAGAGCTCAGTGCTTCAGTCTGTTTGCATGTATGATAGGTACAATGCTGGAATTGTATCGGATATTCAGGTATATTAAAGGAATAGTTTGATAGTTTGGAAAATACACAATTTAGCTGAGAAAATCAATTCCACTGTCATACATATAACATAAATATGAAGCTACAGCTCGTGCCCGTCAGCTTACCTTAGCTTACAAACTGGAAGCAGGAGGAAACAGCTAGCCTTCCCCTGTCCGAAGGTAAAAATAATATCCACCTACCAGCACCTCTCATCAACATTTTGTCTCATTCACTGTTGGACTGTATTAGCCCCGTTGCCATAGCCCTGTTTGGAAAATGTTGCTTGCGGTGTAGATATAAAGAGTTATAAACAGCTTATCCTGACTTACAATCAATTTGGATATGAGTCATCATCTGAAACACATTCATGCATTGAAATACACTCATTTTCAGTCATCATTTATGTAGCTCCATTCACACCATTCAGAGGCAATAGCACACAGGGTCACACGGACGTTCAATATGTGTGCAGATTCTCTTTTTCTATTTCAAAGTGCTTTTAACAAGCATCCTACTGTCGTAAAGGGTGTGAAACAGCCAGGAAAACTTTTTGGTCTCTAAGTAAATGGTTCTGCTGTGATATTTCCTATGGGTAATCGTGACAGTCCATTAACAGCTGGTATAAAAAAATGTAATGGTTTCTTGCAGCATTAAAACAGTTTGTCCGTTCCGCTGTAAGTTGGACTTTTCTGAATGACCTGGTGTGTGCTCCTCAGAGAGTGGACACAGAGAGGGAAGTGAATAAAAAAGAGTGGAGTGCATCACCATAGTAACAAAGTGGTCCTCAACATCGGGGTTCAAAGACATTGGTGTCCTTTCCATTGGAGGTTGCATTCCTACTTGCAAAAGGGACAATGACCATATTGAGCCCACACTGACGACTTCATGGCAGCATGTCATTAGTTTTCTCAATGGGCTGATTTAGCTCATATTAACCATGAACATCTCATTAACAAATGTGCACACACAGATACATACAACGTGCTGTGTTCAACGCAACACAATTGAGCATAATGAATTGGTGAAGCTATGTGCTTGTTTTATGCTTGTTGCATTGCCACACTCTTCCTGTTGTATTTGCAGATACAAACTAGTCTTGCACAAAGAATAACAGAACACTTTGACCAGTGAGATCATGTATCATTAATTATTCATTATTAGTTAGTAGCATGTTGTATTATGTAGATAAAAAAAAAAAACGTCACATTTTTATCTACAACATCAGTGTTACTAAAGTGTTAATCGTCATTTTGTCGTCATTGTGAATTGATTGTCGAGTGTCTTATGAAGCCCAGTATGGTCATATACATATATAGTGAACGAGAATGTTCACTATATATATAGCCAATTTTACTATTAAACTATTACTATTTTACTATTAAAAACGTGGCCAACCAAGAATATATGGGTTTTTATCCTCCACAGCATGACTGAAAAGGACCTTCTGTTTTCGTCCACAGGTGGTGACTAACAGGGACACACTGGAGACCCTCCTGTGCATAGCCTACGTCTTCGAGGTGTCCACCAGTGAGCACGGCGCACAGCATCATATTTACAGGCTAGTCAAAGACTGACACAGTCGCACAGTTGGAACTTATCTGCTCGAGACCCACTGTAGCACCTCAGTGAGCAACAACAATGGACTACTTCCTCTGTAAGCTTAAAGCTGAAACCATACAACAAGCCCAGAGAAACACTTAACTTAACCCGTGTCAACATGCCCAGGAACTACTACTACTGCTGAAGATGAGGTGGATTTGGGATTGTAGAAGCTGAAACAGGCTTTGTGTGAAGAGTGGCAAGAAGAAGAAGAAGGAAAAAAAAGAGGCCCATGATACACTGTGGTCTCTATACCAAAGGAGCCAAACCTAGCCAACAAGACCTGCATGAGAAAGTTGTCATTGGTGGTGTTTTTCATCTCATTTTACTAGCGCTTGTTTTTGATTTAGATTCTTTTACACACATGCATGTGCAGGGGATGTTTGCTTCAGAGGAGTTTGGCTGCCTCAGGGTGCCACCTAGTGACTTAAAAATAAATTACAATGGGAAAAAATTATGAAAGACAGAAAATCTCTCCTTTGCACATCCAAAAAAATATCACTGTTTTTGATGCCAATCTTTTGTGTTATTTTGTGCTATGTTATTTGAGCATTTGAGCAATTATGTACAGCGCCACATCATCTCCTCGAAACAGAGTTATGAAGATTTAAAAGAGCTATTGTATTCACTTTGTTTGATGTTTAATGTTAAATGTTTCTTGTATTGTCTTACTGTTTTTGATTGAAAATGATCTGACTACAACCAAAGGCACATAATAACACTGTTAACTTGAACCAGATTAAGATCTGTAAACTGATTACAGAGGTTGTCTGTAACTGTATCTTGCCCTGAAGTGTCAGATGAAAATACAAGTATTTCTTACATAACTCCTCTGTTGCTGGGTTTTTTACATTCTGTGCAATGTGCTGCAATTTACTGCGGTATGAAGCGTACTTGTTTATATGCATCATGTGTAGGGTTTTGTCCTATATGATGGGTCACACGGGAACTGGCACTATAACTGTTATTCATCATGCATCTTAAGCATTTCAAACATCTTGGCACATCTTCTGGTTATGTTTAGGAGGCTATAGGTTACTTAATAACCATGGATAGATATAATACATTTAATGCATTTTTAAAATGTTTTGGAGTATAGGCTACCTCTGAGATGATGGATGGCAAATGCACACAGGCACAGCTTGTAGAAAAGTATTTCTGGTAGCAGTTTCACAGTGGGGAAATCATGTAAGCTCTGTCCTAATTTCATACTACATAGTATTTCTAAGCAGTTGTGCTTCAAATAGGTGACAACAGGAATTATATTCAAAGATTTCAGTAAACCTTGTTGATTTCATTGTCCCACAGTGCAATGCACAAAGAAAATGGAGGAGCTGCAAATAATCAAACCTAATTGCAGATGGTGGTGATACAGCTCCAGGAAGACATCAGAAAACAGAAAGGTACAATAATCATAAGCTACAATTCAGCTTACAATTATTTTCAGCATTGATTAATCTGTTGATCTTTTTTTTGAGAGCCTAAGGTGACATCTTCAGATTGCTAATTTTGTCTGAACTGTCAAAAATATATTCCAAATATATGAAATGTACAATAATTCAAAAACAAAGAAAAGTAGCAATAGCTAATCCTCACATTCAAGAGGCTGGAAATGTTAGTTATTTTTGCTTTATAAATGAATCATCTCTACTCATCAATTAATGTAAAACTTTTACAACCAATTTTATATTTTGCTTTCTCTTTGTGTGGTTTAATTTATAGTGACATTCCAAAGCGGCACTTTGATTGATGTCCATCTATGCACATTTTGCATTTTTTTTTACATTAGCACACAAGTACGTTGTTATCTTAAATAGAACAATTTTAAAATGAGTATAGTGCATATTGTAAAGTATTACAGTGTAGTCTGGAATTGGGACACAGCTATTGCTCAGTGGAAGTGACCATTGCCATCTGGTGGTTTTGAGACAACATTACACTTTTACTATCCACATCAACTTAGCAATTGTATAATGATGAAGCTTTTAGACTTGGTTTAATGCTCTGATACTCAGGCTGGTTATTTAAGTTTAGTAACATTCATGGTACATTACATACATTGGAGGCCAGTGCCTGTAAGGGCCAGTTCCAATATAATGGTATCCTCTCCATTTGAAGTACTATTGATTTCTATTTCAAACCATCTTTCTACAGAATAGATTTTCCTTCAGTAGTAGCATATACGCCCCGCACTCCCTATGCTCTTTATCCAAAAAGGTACTTTAAACTCCCATGTGTAGACTAAGAGCGTGGCACCGTGATGCTGAGACAAGCTCACAAAAGGTGAGAGGAACGGTCTAACAGGTGCAGCAAATCCAAAACCGCGGAGCAAAAGGCTTATTCTGATAATCCCATCTGAAAGAATTCAGGCACACTGCTACAATTACGGCAATCCACTCTCAGATGTCTGACCTCGCTGCAAACAGACGGCTTGTTTTGTTTTCACAAAGAGAACAGAGGTGACTGGAATTTTGACTCTAGTTCCTGCAAAACCCAGAGCAAGGTTTTCTCTACTATGTGGTGAAGTTATACCTGCACTGTGGACATTCATCAAAACCCCATCAGCAGGAACATTCACAGGCCTAAATAATTATTGTGTCAGACAGTCCTACATGTTTACAGAAGGTTTATAGTTTGAAATGAGATTTTGGCAAGACTGAAAGTCTAAAGAATAAAACAAAAACTCTCACTTAAGAAATGAACTCCTTATGTACAAAATGCTCCCATAAAAATATGCAGGGGTGGACAAAATAACAGGAACACCTTTCTGTTCCAATATAACAACACCACAAACTATAGCTTTGGAAATGGTCACTGAGATGAGCCAAATATACAAGAACTGAGCCAAAAGATTGAGATTGAAAGTTTATTTCTGAACTTGGAAACAGTAAGTCTTTTGTCAACTGATGTTTTCAAGGTCAAACCTTGACTTTTAATCTCAATCTTTAAACCAACATGGACAAAAAGTCCATAAAGCGGTCAGGAAAATTGAAACTGTAACTAATTTGAACTGTTGAACCTCCTTTTATATATATATATATATATATTATACTATAGCCGAAGATGTTTCTACTATTGTGTCCAGCTCCTGTATATTCTGATATTCCTACACTGTTATTAATATGACTGAATATCTTTGTGGTGTTATTTGTTACAGTATTATTTTAAATTGTACTCATTATTAAAAACTCTGAAGTAGTTCTATCTCATTCTGTCTGTAAAGTAGCCTCTTATAGGGCTCATCACCCTCTGCAGCTGCCGTTATACATCCTGGACACCTCACGCACGGCTGGGTCTCCACCTCCTCCAGGTGCGTTACCTGTGACACACCTGGACCGGGACTGGCACCGGTGACACCAGATCACTGGCTCCACTTCCTGCCTGTCATCTCCAAGGAATCAGCTTCCCAGATATGTCGACGCTCTGTCGAGGTTGCATTTTAACATGGTCTGATTTACGTTACGCGCAATGAATGTCACATGGGGTTTGCTGACGGTCTTGAGTCTGGCGTGCCACACCGAGTCGAGGTGCTCGCCGACCTCTTACTACAAGAACTGCTGGATTCGACGCTTCCCCGGGATTTTCATCGACATCGAGGAGTCTCAGAGGAGGGGAGCGCAGCTCCTGAAGTATTACCAGGAGGAGACCGCGCTGAAATGCAGCCGCACCTGTTGCCTCACGAGAAATTGTGAGTAATGCTTCTTATTCGGCGTAAAAGACGCACACACATAGAACTTACCTCTCCTTTTCGTCGTTAGCCTATATGACACCTCCACTAATCCTCTACACATCTATCCCACTGTGATTTATCGTCTTTCCTCTTACAGTTTCCTGTAATCTGGCCATATTTCACTATGATACCACTCAAGAAAACGTGAACTGCTTCCACCTGCACTGTCCAACACTGGAGAGCTGTATTCTGAGCCACAGAGGCAACGTTGTTCTGTACAATGTCACAAAGGGTAAGTAAAGTAAAGAAAAGGGTACTTCAGTACTGTGTTGTCTGGTTATATGTTTTAGAATTTCTCCCTATAGACTCCAGCTTGGGCGTATTACATTCTCAAGAAATATTATACATTTTCACTACAAGAAACATACTTGCTGCAATACTACAACTACAAATACAAGACCTATCAGTTATCTAAAGTCAGTAAGCGGCACATTTACTTGAGTGCTATTTTCAGGTACTTGTATTTTCCTTGAGTATCCTCATTTTCTACCACTTTTTACTTCATTTCAGAAGGGAAACGCACATTTTACTCTACTACTTTTATTTAGTTAGCTGTTACTTTGGAGACACACAAAATGTGTGATCATCCTATAAAATGATCACCACTTCTACAACAATAAAATGCTACTTGCACACAAAGCATCAGAAATAATAATACAATGGTATAATAATAGTACAGCACTTATAGGAAGCATTTTCTCTGCATAAGAAGTACTTTTACGTCACATACCAATGTACATTCACGTGAATCTGATGTTAAATGCAGAACTATTTCCTGTAACAGAGGATCTGAATACGTCTTCCACCTTGTTTAGAACTACTACTACTATGAAAAATAATAATGATAATGAAGTTAATATTCTTGAAATAATTAAATTCTTATAGAAAAGTACAAATGAAGTGATTTTATTCATAGTTGAAATGTTAAACGTGTGTTTAACTACGGCAGCAAAAAGTAAAAAAAAAAAAAAGAACATAGGAGAGTCATGACTAGAATTTCTTTGTTCCCTAGGCGTGGATCCCGACCTGTTGGTGTTTGGAAAATACTTCACCTCCAACGTACGTGTGTTACCCCACTACTACAGTCGAGTCAACGCCTCGGAGCCGCTGCCCTCAGACAAACGCCAGTTCATTCATCCACCTCCGCCTGCACCACCTGCACCGCCCCTGACTTCATCACCTACGGTTCAACCCCTCGCCACAGCGAGCAGAGTGCTCACCACCACCGCTACCGCCACCACCGCTACCTCCACTGCTACCGCCGCCACCGCTACCGCCACCACCGCTACCTCCACCGCTACCACCACCACCGCTACCGCTACCACTGCACTGCAGAGCACCAGTCAGCCTTCAACAGTTCCCACAACCACACCTGCCTTATCTTCCACTCCAAAGACTCTGCTAGCTTCAGGAAACCATGCTCAAACAACGACCCCCCCCACCTCCACCACTTCTCTCGCACCCATCTTTACTTCGCCTCCTTCATCCAACACAGCAACCACCCTCAGCCCTTACAATCCCAAGACCACTCATGAATTTTCTACCACAACCGCACAGCCCTCCACACCCCCTACCCATAATCACACTGCCACCTCCTCCCAGTTGGCCACCAGCCCTCCGACTCCCACAGCCCTTATGGGCAATATAGAGAGCAGCGATCACACCAGTGGCAGCCTGGGGAGGAACCACACTGAAGGCAGTGAGGGAGGCCAGGGAGTCAGTGGAGAGGACACCTTCGGGGGTTTGGGACCTGCGTGGCACGTGGCCGCTCACACCTTGCTGGTTGCAGTGGCCATTTGTATCACAGTGCTGCTGAGCTGTTGCTGTTCCATTCTGCTGGTTGTGAGCTGGAGGGGTCAGAGGAAGAGGATGGGACGCTACCGAACATCGTGGCAAGGGAAAAGAGGCTCCATGCGTCTGATCAAGTACGCGCTGGTCAGAGAAAACACCTGAAAGTGAGGTTAAAAGTGTGCTGGAACTGACATTTGTCTTTTGTTTACAGTATGTTTTCAATGAAGGAATCCAGGAGGAAGAGACATTTGATATCAATTTGAATTGGTAACGTTATATTTTTGTAAAACCATAATTTAAACATACTGGATCATTTTAATAGCAAGGCCATTGCTTTATATTTCTTAATTTTAAGCAGATAGGGATGAAAATGTAGTTGCTGTCATCCGATGCATTGAGGTTACAATTCTGTATATTTAAACTGAACAGAGGTATTTTACGACTTGAATGAGATTACCCAATACATAGTATGTATGCCATGATTTGGGTTTCAGTGGTGACGCAATGACTGGACAGAAGAGACGAACACAGCCAATGCTTCTGACCACAGCAGTTGGCCTCAAGAAAGAGGATACAATGTCTTTGATGTACTTTCAACTGATGTTGATGTCAAACCTCAAGGACCGTGGCCAGTTGTCTACGCTGGTCTTAAGTGGGACTTAGTGGGCACATAAAAAAAAAAAAAAAAAAAATAGAAAAGAAGACAATTCAAGGGTTGTTCAGATAGTCAACAATGTGTGATGATGGACTAATTTTTGCTGTGTGGCCTTCGGTGTTTAACCCTCCTACAGTCCAGCACATCTCCCCAAGTGCATTGGGTTTCTTCTGACCTAAAAGTGCACGGACCACGGACCAAAACTCCTTAAGAAGGGCGAGGTACTTTTCAACAACCTGTGGCTGAAAGCATCCTTTCACTGGGGTGCCGCTCCTTGACCCGACAGTGAGAGTGGGTCCGGGAGCTGAAGCTGGGCTAGGACCTGACTGAAAAGGGCTTTCATTACATGAAAGCATTAACCATCATGCTTAAAAACTTCACACCACTTTTCAACTTCAAAGGCAGAACACTCTTAATAACCTACATTAGACTTTTATTTTTGTATTAAAGACAGCCTCATACACATGACAGTGAATTTATTTTGAGAAATAAATACAATAGTTGAGACCCTTGAAGTTGTAATAACCTTTTATCTTTTAGTAATCTCTTGTTGGTGTTACTGGTACATACAAATGTTCTTGTGGATCCTATTACAGGCCCCTGCTGCTCTTGGACACCGTCTTCATGTAAATACATCTGTTCATTAAGCTTCATTACAGGTTGAGTACTTTCTTGACGGCCTCTTTGTACTGCAGCATGGTGCTCTCGCTCTCTCCTTCATTCTTCAACCTTGTGACAGAGTCCTTATACTGCTGCACCTCCCTTCTCCCCAGCAGCTGCTCTCGCACTTCCTCGCCTTCTCCTTCCCCGGCCACTTTCATGCGCACCAGCGCATCCAAGATGTTTCTTTGGGACGGGCTGTCTTCCCAGCTATACTCCTCCATGTCTTTCGCCGTCTTCTCAGCCTCCCAGACCTCCGTTTTCTGAAGAAAAAACGAACACGGCTGTTACCTTTACACGCAAGACAGCAAATGGAAGGTTTATCCAACCTGACTGAAAACGGGATTGTCTGTAGCGTTAGATGTGAACTGTATATGTGTGGTACAGCAATTACACCACATTAATCTATAAATGTAGTGCTAAAGGCGAAGATGTTTTTTATCCTGCATTTTTTTTAGGGATCGAACACACTGGCACCAGATGTCACCCCTCGCCCTTTCTTTGATGCTCCTCTCACAGAGATAGTGTTTCTCCATATGTGGAGCTCCGTCCGCTGCCTGTGTAGCTGTCATCACAATCCCTCGAGAACAATATGCACCATTGTGCAGCAGCTTAAAAGCAGGGCAGCGACAGAGCCTCAGCTCTGCTGCTCTCCAGGTGTTTGAGGTTAATGACCATCATTGCCGCCATACATGTCTGATCCACGCAACATCCCGCTTGGAACAAGTTCAGGCACTGGAAAGCGAGGAGCACTAGATACTTGGGGACAGATCGGCAGCTTAGTTTCAGATCAAAGCATTTTCTGCCGTGTGCTTCGCTACAACAAAAAAGGATGTGCGGATAATCCTCATACGTTGAGGTTTTAACATTTGATTTTAAGAGGGAACGTTTAGTCACATCTAGTTTGGCATTTTTAAACCTGGCCTCTATTTTGTGGGCTCTAAATGACTTATAGTTACCAAAAGTTTTGGAATTGGTCCAGTAGATCGCCTGCATCTATGACCAGGATGCAATGGCTGCGTTGTAATCCTTTGGGGCAATTGCGCCTGTAAAAAGTACGTCCACTAAAAGTGCCTGTTTTTGCTAATGACAGGCTTAGATTGTTATTCCAAGTGTCTGACATTATGGAAAAGAGCCCTACAGATATAGAGGGTTTTTTTGTTAAAGAGTAACAAATGAAAAGATTTGCTCTGAAATCTCACGAGAGGTGGAGTTGTTGCAGGAAACGTCATGACCTCAGATCATTCCAACAATGAAGATGACGCTTCTGAATTCGATGGCCATCCGTATTTATTTGCGCCAGAGTATACGGATCTTCATGCAACAACTCGACCTCTCGTGAGATTTTACAGCGAGATTTGCTCGAGTGAGACTTTAAAAACGAAATAATGGAATATGTTGACAGAAGTGGCACCGTATCTAACTTGCCAGCAGACAAATGGCCACCTTTTAGCCAATCAAACGTACCCGACAGACAACATTTATATTTTCATTTAGGGGAAAGGACAGGTGAAGGCACAATCGCCTCTCGTGGTAAACTTCCCTCTGTGTTGGAGGCACCTTTGAGCATCACTGGCCTGAATTAGCCCACACTGGAATTAGCAGGGAAGGTCCGTCTTCTTGAGTGGGGAGATTAAATCACCTAAGTGGATGCTAACAATTGGTCTCTTTGTGGGCTACTGTTACAACCTGAACGCCACGCCACTCTCACAGCTTCCACAAGCCTGCTGGACAAGCACTGTGCCTACCATTGTGTGTCCAAAAGGCTACTGGACAGTGTTCTGCGTCCTGGCTCGGACACCTTTCCCCGAATGAGAGATTTTTTTTTTGTGTGTGAATAAGCCATGACGGGAAAAGCTCCTAAAGGCAAAGGGGGTGTTGTTTTCTTTTATGCGGCTGGCACCTTGTGGCAGACTTCTCTGATGTGGCATGGTTGGCTTAATGTGAATGAGTATCAGGGTCAACACCTGATAGGGGAGTCTGTTTTCCCCCCATCGGTGGGGAAATGTCAACTGGACAATGCTGCTGTTTGCCATCCTGCTGCCCATTCAAGTCTGATACCTCCCTAATGGGCTTAGTCTCTCAGATCGCAGAGCTAGATGGACAAGAGTTCCCCTGGTAAAAGGTACTGTGCCATGTAACCATATGTAAATGTCACCAAAGACGCAGATGAAAGAACAGAATACTTTTTTGTAACACAATATTCTTTGCAACTTTTTACAATATTTTTCCTATATTAAATTCCTGAAATATATTGTTAGTACTGATTCTCCTAATTTTTTTTAACAAAATCTTTATGCACACCATTGTGCGTTTCCAATGACAGTTCAGTCAGCTAACACCTTAACGCCGTCCAACTAAACGGATGAACAAACAAAAGATGAGAGAAGAAAGAAAAAGAAAAATGTTAATCAGAAAACTAAAAGCAAAGGCTATTAGCTTAAACCACTTAACATAAACAAATATCTAAAAAAAAGAATTCTATAAAGATTGGAACCTCTAGTCACAGATGTAGTCTCCCTGCTCACTACGCCACACTATCATATCTATTTCATAACTTAAATGTTTAGTTCAGGTGACACCTTTGATATCATTAGCTTCACATTGATACCAATGAATTACACCACCTTATACATACAATGAGGGTTCTGCAGTTAATGCAGGCTCTGCGACACCCTTTATATATTGGATGCTGCAGTGAATCAGACCAGGTGTTATCACTCATCTGGTCTCAAACAAAACCTCTCAAAAGGGGAAACACGCTGACGTGACAGCGGGTACAAGTAATACAACCAGCTTTTAAATGAGTGGATGCTTGTTGAAAGAAGACAAAAGGTTAGTAAACAAAAGAGAGGGAGACTGAAGAAAAGACCACAGTCACAGGAGCAACGAGAGTGGACAGAGGTGTCTCAGCTGCACCCTGATAGGGCTGGTTAGGAGTAAGGCTGAAGATGGATCTCTGAATGGCGCGGCTGAACTAGTCTGATGGTCAGACTGAACTGGCACATCTGTTAATGCTCCATTTATCAGTGGCGTTTGGGTAGGGACAGTGTTTTTCCCAATCCACTCATTGTGAATGACGACAGAAATCAGTCCAGTGGACACAGAGTAGAGAAATAAATCTATATTTTCAACTCACCCAAGACTCGTGGTAAAGGACAGTTAGCAGGTACATGGCGTAGTCGTGATTCTGCCGTTTCAACGGGCAGCTGGTAGAGGGAGGCAGGAAAAAGACAAAAGGGTTTTAAGGCGTTTCATTTCCTCACTTTATAATTAGGTATAGTGAACACTAAGGAAGAACTGTTTGACTGTTTACCTGTCAGTCCTGATGGTGAGGAGATCTGTATCTTCGCAGTATCTCTCCCCAACAAGTTTGAGCATTTTCTTGCGTGCATGTTCGTCCAGATTCAAACTGGACAGCTTTACCTGCGAGGGCAATGACGCAATTAGTTCGCAAAAGCGAAATACGCGAAGACAAAAAGATTCGGGCAGATGTGATTTCATTATGCGCTGTATCTCCTGCCTAAAACTCTACTACACTAACCTATACGGGAGCTTTGACTCTGTTGATTAAAATACTATACTTTTTACAGATGATGCCGTGGCCCACGACAGCCTCTAAACCCCTTGCACAATGGATAGATGGAAAACAAGAGATTATTCCTTGATTACATTGTTTTTCATGGCTCCTCTGACATAAATTGCACAATGCATATTATATCTAATACAAGGAACATGTGTGACCCCTCATGCACTGACAGGACAAAGGTGAGGTCACAAACAATGTGCACAAAAACGGTAAAGGCGGGTAAAGTTTGTTGTATCTGGAACCACGTGTGCTGGTCCTGGATCAAACCCTGCCACAGTTTTTGTTTCCAGTATTTTCCTCAGTCTACCGGTCAACTTTCCCCCTGTCTTAATAAACCAAATAAAAAGTAAAAGGCAACCCTACGACATCCGTTTATCATTCCAAGATTGAATACATTTTTGCTAAACTCACAATGGGGTCTTGGTCCACTTGCTCTAGACTCTAAACCTAACCCCAACTGTGTGAGATTTGCTTTCCAATCTATCTCTCTGCCTAATCCATGTGGATTAATGTCTGAATAATTCCTACCATGCTGCTTTGATCTAAGGCAAAGTGTCAGTGGAGCGGATGGCTGGTGATAAATGAAAAAAATAAAAAAATAAAATGACATGTCCACCTGGGAAAAGTCTGTAATTCCTGAGTATCTGTGTTGTAAGGCAAGATTTCTTTTGACAAAAGACAAACTTGTAAAAACAAGAATGTAGATTCATTCAAGAAACAAAAGAGGTTTTGCAGAACAGAACAGTATATATTCTTGTTCACGCGTGGAAGTTAGTGAATGAGCGACAAAGAATAAAAGAGAGGTGTAAAAGATCTAAAAGAAGTAAAAAGCTTTGTTATCTGTAACATTTCAGACAGATGAGGGACTTTTTCAGCCAACCAGAAAACAGTGTTTGGCACCTTTCTGCCGTTTATATGTTTATATGCCTGTGCGACTCTGAAACAACGGGGCCAACACATTCACACAGAAATAAAGTTATTGTGAAAACTAGAAAATATTAGGTACATTATGCAACAGGAAATGTATTGTTTGTGACTCATGGAACATCTCTGAATTGAACTGCTAAGTCTGTTATATCGCAATATTTAATAACTTCTTCTATGTTCTTAGATGGTTCTTAAGTGTGAATCTTCTTTATTCGTGGATTGTGGTTGTCACGCATTTACAGTGTATAGCTCTGGTCTGTGGGGACGATTGCATGTTGATGGATTAGTGGAGGGTGGGTGGGTGTGTGGCGGGGGATTAAGAGGAATATCAAAATGTCCCAAAAATGTTTGTATTTCTACTGTGAAAGTATGAAGTAGTTAAAAATAAACACATTTATAAAAATAAATAATAATAATAAAAACAAACTAACACAACATGTAAAATAATTCCCTAGGGGTGTAATCTCTAATGTAGACTTGATGGCATAATTTGTTTGAGGTCACTGGTCAGTGAATGTAGTGAATCTCTGTAGATAAATCACATGACATGAGGTCAGCTTGTGATTATGGATCCCTGTAAATCTATAATCTCATTTTACATGTCTGGTTTCTCTACACTTGACTTTCTATACCCAGCTAAATCCAAAATCATCACCTTTTTGTAGAAATGATAATAATGGAACAGCAAGGAAACTCACTTTGAGATGAACAATACGAGCTGAAGGGTTTCTGACAGACGGGCCGGCAGACCCGTAGTCTGTGCTTTCTACTTTGATGGGGAAGTGCTCGTCACATTTGGCATCAGTGTCCAAAGCAGAGGGCCACTCGGTACAGAACGCTGACAGCAGAGAAAAACTGTTAAATATTTGTGCCAAAGTATACACCGATCAGCCATACTATTATGACCACCTGCCTAATATTGTGTTGGTCCCCAAAACAGCCCTGACCTGTCGAGGCATGGACCCCACTAGACCTCTGAAGGTGTGTGATATCTGGCACTGATATCTGGTACTGTGTCCATGAAGCAATAATGTTTAGGTAGGTGGTACATGACAAATATCATCCACATGAATGGCTGGACCCAAAGTTTCCCAGCAGAACATTGCCCAAAGCATCACACTGCCTCCACCGGCTTGCCTTCTTCCCATAGTGCATCCTGATTCCGTGGTCCAGTTCTGATGCTCACATACCCATTGTGGGTGCTTTGGTGGGGGACAGGGGTCAGCACCTTTCTATCAGAACCAGCATTAACTTTTTCAGCACTATGAGCTACAGTAGCTCTTCTGTTGGATTGGAACAGTGGTGATAATGGTATGGCTGATCGGTGTATAATAATACTTATATACAGCTCAACAACACCACAAAACAAGAAATAGATGAAATGAAGAAATTACGTTTGAGGGCTTCGCAGTGTTTCTTGATGGCTGCTGGTGTCAAATGCAGGAAATTTGGTATCTGAAACAGATTATGAGTGAGAGATTGTGAATTTTCCAATGCATAACTGGCATGAAAATGTCCAGCAGTCTGAATATGTACATCCCAAAAAATCGTCGACACAGAATTTGTATGTTACTACTACAAAAATGACTTAATGCTGGACTTCAGAATACACTTGTTTTAAAAGCGCATGGTCAACTAAATTGAAATGAAAATGTATCCTCTTCCTCTTTTGAGTAAAGGATATTATATAATATACAATACATAAAATGATACAATATATTCTATATTGACATTAAAATAACATTCTCATAGGTCACATTGTTGGCTTGTGTTTTGACAAAAGCACAGTATGAGTTACAGTTAAAAAAAACGTTTCAAGAATCAAACATACGCAAGGGCTGCACAGCAGCAGTTTAGCCCCTCATGGCAGAGCGAGAGAATGAATATCATTAGGCTGCATGACTCCAGCTGTGATGGGTTAAAGTAGTGGATCTGCAATTGGCTCAAATCCAGATGGAGCAGCTGGTCTCTAGGCACAGCAGCTCAGTAATCCAGGGTCTCTAATCCAACTCAGAGTCATCAGAGCCATGCAGCAGAGCAAGCAAGCATGTGCTCCATCAGTACTACAAGAGCACCGGACCGCTACTATTAACATAACGTAACGTAATTAACTAGTCATAATGAATACTCGGAGGTAAGTGCTAAGATATACAGATAGGATACATACAGACACAGTTCACAGTCAACTGGCTAAACTTAGTGTTGTTTTTCTTGTTTCTTCATGAATTCCTAAAACTAGAAACACCCTTGTGTGTTAAAATGTAGGGCTGTGATTATTTTGACAGATATTGTAATTGCAATATGAGTCACAATTTCCCCTTTTTTTGTGAGTCAACATTTTTATATTTTTTTCAGTGAAAATGATATTGAAAATGAAAAGTTATTTCTGTTGCGACACATTTTACTTTTACCAAAAAATTGCAGCAACTGAGAATAGTATATTGCATTAGGCCATATTGTGATTTTGATAAGAATTCAATGAATTGTTCAGCCCTATTAGAAATGTTTCCTTTTGCTATGGACCGATGTAATTCCAAGTAATGAGGCCTGACCTTGATGAGCTCCAGGTTGCCTTTCTTCTCTGGAGGAACGCCTCCATTCACAGGGTAGCCCATCCTCACAGGTAGGGGAACAGAGCCCGGTCTGAAGGGGGTTGCTGCAGGATAAACTGCAGTCCAGTCCTGATCCACCGCCATCTTATCTGTCCTGGGCTCCCCTGCCTGATACAAACACAGAATAAGCCTTTTTATTGGGAAACTGTGAAAAAAAACATGACCGTCTGTTGCAGAACCATGAAACCGCTCATCATTTTTTATTAAATTCATCAGTGCCAGTTTATTCAATAAGAAACGTAATCACATTTCTGATTCTGAATACATTGTCTCATTTGAAATATGTGCATCTTGATATAATCAACCTTAGGAAACAGACAGAAAAGCTGCACACTTACATCTCTCCGGGTTTTTCTGAAAGCGGATCCTCTACCGCCTCTGTCAGGAAAGCCTAAAATTGATTATATTTCAAGTTTAGCCACACACAACATGAAAAATGTAGTATTTCATTTCTTGATGCTTGACGCTTTAACCACCCCCAAAAAATCAAATTTCTCAAGTGTTCATCTATCATATTTACTTTGTGTGATTATTGTATTTTCAACCATGCATTTACTCTCTCATAGATGCATGTATATGACAGGTGTATTTTCCAGAATGTACTGTACAAAGAATATAGTACCTCTTTAATTTTTTTGCTGAATAGATGATCAATTTGTCGATGTATAGGAAAATAAAAGGCAACTTTCTGTCATTAAGTCATTTTTTAAGCAGGCATTCCCCAGTTTAAGCATTTCAATTGTGAGCATTTGCTGCCTTTATTGCCTTGTATGATAATAATTGAATATATATATATTTGAATGACATCATCTTGGGCTTAGGAGATTGTCATGAACATGCTTCCCTATTATCTGACATTTACAAGACCAAACGATTAATCTATTAAACAACACAATAATCAGCAGATTCATGCCCCTGTGCACCATTTCCTCTTCCATCATTTAATTTCTTGTCTGATTTTACTGTGGGTGCTGGATGATAGGAAGAGAGAGAATGCCATCCAGGTATTTAGTGACCTAATGAACCAGCAGAGCTCCCTTCAAGGACCCAAGAGACTTCCCACACCTCAGTTTGGAGACAAAGTCAAATTACTACAGTTGCAAATCGATTTTTACGTGAAAACAGTTACTCGTCCGTCAAGTCAAGACACTAACTGCTAAAGTAAGTTACATCACTGTCAAATGACAGGGGGCACCTGAACTGGCCTTGGTAACTGCAATCAAGAAATTAGCTTAGCGTGCAGCTATGTTTCAGAACCAGCGTGAGCGATTTTAGAGCGACAGTGAAACTCACCTTTTTTTCCATTAGGAGAGTTTATAGACAAAGCCGTCGCATATGTGACCCTGCTCACTGGTTTCTGAAGTCCAAGAACAGGAACATTTATTCGACCTAGGGACAGCAAAAATGCCTTGCTAGTGTGTGAAGCCATGTTGTTTTCCCAATGACTACGGAAAGCTCCGAGGGACAAACCAAAAATAGTCGCGAAACGTTTAAGTTGGCCCAAAGTGAGTGTTTAGTGCCTCCTACAGGTGACAGGCTTCATTCAAACAGAAAATAAAATTTAATAAAGATGATTAGGAAAGGGTGAGGTTTTGGTTAAAATGAATGGCAGCGACTTTAACGTCTCCATTCGTGTTTACATTAGAGCCTATCTGTAAGCGCGCGACCATCCACGTGTGACCAGCGACCTCCGCCAGCTGCTGCTGTTTGAAACTTGTGCTGTGTTCATATACCCCCGTGAAATCACATTTCCGCGGCAGCGAGTCGTTAGAATGGCCCTGTGGCTATACTCAACGAAAACACACCCAAGCTAACGTAAGAGTGGGGCCAAAGCAAGGTCTCGTTTCTGCTTGGAACCGGTTTGAACACAGTTAAAAAGTCTAACGTCTGTGTTCTTATCACACGAACAGAGTGTAGACTGGAGGAAGGAGTGGCGGGATTATTGGACAGTGCACGTGCGGTACGTTTGCAAATGCATGTCTTATTTTGTTGTGGTTGGCCAGTTTGTTTTAGTTGGGAATAAAACCAATTGGTGTTATTTACTCTCCTTAGCACGTGTTCTGCTCTTGTAGTAAAGAACTACACATTTTTCATGATGTTACATTACAGGCTGCTGAGGCAATGACTACATGGTAATTTAAAAAACACACGTTTATTTAGGATTGCTAGGCCCCTTCCTGGCCTGCATGGCATGTCCACAAGGTCACATAATAATGCAGGACCCGCCTTGTTTGAGGTGGGTCCTGCATTATTATGTGACAGTGTACTGTTGCTAACCCAGCCAGGCCAAGGTGATGCTGGACAGGGAGTCAAGTGACAACAAGGTTATTAGCATTTATCACCATAAATGAACACAATCACCAAGCTATGGTGGTAATAACATTTGCCACAATGTATAGGCTGGTGAGAAACACTGAATATATTCAGAATGAATGTAAATTGAATAATTGTTAGTTGCAGCCCTACATCACCAATAATTGTCTCATTATATCATACTTCACATTTTTGCTGTAAAACATTTCACTTCTTCACATGTATTGTAAAACTACCTAATTTTGCGACTTGGCTACTTGGTACTAATAAGATGGTTGCCAGGGTACCACTTTATTGTTCACTCGTGTTCTATGAAAATTTCCCCCAACCCTTGAACGCAGCATTTGTCCCGGCGCAAGCCGCGATGCACTTCAAAGGGACAGGTCCTGCAGGCAGCAGCCGATTTAAACCTTGTGCTCTCACTGTATTTTCCATGTTAGAGCTTGTTTATTTTTATTTTTTTTTTGCGCTGGAAGATACGTTGCAACTTATGTAATTTTGTTATTTTACTACTGGTACTTATTTTTTATTTCTAGGCAAACAAATAAAAACACCGAACTTCTTGCCCGACTTCTGAGATAACTAAATATTATTTAGCCAACCACCGATTACAACTTGAGGGGTGTTTTGGGAGTTTAAGGTAAGATTTGACAGACTAGTTTGACATATCCTGTTGCTCTAATATCCTTGAAGGGCAAGGGGACAGTAGCGTGGAGCATCAATTGAGGCAAATATTGACTTAACATTTTGCTTGATTAGCAGCTTCATTAAACAGACCCCGACCTGTGCTTCATTTTTCGGGAGGTTGCAGGCGAAAAGAGGAAAATGTTTGCTTATAGGGAGCTCCAAAAGCTAAATGTTCTTCATTTTTTTTCACCAGCATGCTGTCATTTGATTCGTGTTAGAAGTGCCATGCCAGGGTCTGTTCAGTTGAACGGAAAGTCGGTAGTCTCAGTAGCATACTCTGTAACTGTAGACTCCCACGTCTGGCAGTCCATTGTGTGTCTCATGGCTGTGTCGTTTTAAAGGTAGAAACTCTATCTACAGGGAGACAGCGGCGCATGTGGCTCTTGTCATCAGTTCATCCATAGTTGAGGACAGATGTGGACGGGGGTGGCTGGCTGCAATTAGCCCACGTCTCTTGTCCCATGAGACTTTTTTCCCGACGCTATTAGACAACATCACTCTACCTGGTTCGGTGTGGGGGTTTTTTTCTCCAGAGAAGACACTGAACCACCGACTTACCTTTGATACACTAATGAATTGTACGTAAGTCAACAAGGAGTAGAATTCGCTCTGACGTGGCTGATGGAAAGTGATTTCGTCAAGTTGTCATGCTGTCCAGACTTAGTTACAGCTTCATTTCCATCTGCAGACATAAGGAATTTATATTACAGAGGGGATGTGATCTTCTCTTGTTATTGTTGGTATACATTTAATTAGTGAACTCAATTATGCCAATAATTACCTGGACTTCATTGCGCCTATTTTCAAAGGCTCATAATATTAATATGCAGTGTTTTTTATTAGTATATTTGACAGGGACAATACAAAAAACATTGTAACAGGTTACAATAAGATACAGATGGGCTGCATATAGGATTTCTAGGCAAGACTGATCTGCAACCCCGTGACTTTTGTGACAGAACTATCTTTTTGTTGACACTTGAATTAGTGTGTGTCCTTAAATAATGTGCTTGATCAAACTGTGACTGTAAAGAGAAAAACAAAAGGAAGTGAAAGACGAGCTGCAGAACAATCATTCACGTGGCTGCAATTATCCACGCTTTTAATAGGCTGTAATTGTCTTCTGCTTGCATGTTGACTAAGCTTTCTGTGATGAGACATGTTTTGTGTAACTGTTAGGATGGTCACATTGTGGCTTTAATAGCTTAAAATGTTTTTTAGGTTGGTAAACACACTGGATTTTTTTTCTCCTAATGTTAGCAGAAGGCATGCTGAGCATTTGTTTTACCTTCCCAGATGGGAAACTAGACATCCATCAAGGATAACGCAGCAGGATGATGTTTTTACAGTAGTAAATCCTCCGAGAGAGCCGGCGGAAATAGACTTATGTGTTGACCTGCCTCTGCCACTTGTATTATTTTCACAGGGCATAAGTCACAACGTAATACCCGTGATATGTAATATGTATAACCATTTTCAAAAGTTTATGGAAATGTCACAGTTATTTATTTTTACTCACAAGTTGCAATCTCATCTCTTTTTCCTTCTCTTTTTAACTTCACAAAGATGGAATGCTAATGCTAAACAATGAAAAGCCCTAATCAGCATCAGTGCCCTAACCACAACAGATCTGTGATCCATATATGGCTATGGTTCAAAAGTACCATGCAGAAGGGAACCACCTTTAGTATTTGGCAGGTTGTATTTCATTGATATTTTTGGTGTAAGAATACTATTCTTCTATGCTTGAAGGCTGACTGTTACAGTCGCAGATGTTTATATCTGCAAAACATTAATACTTTTTTTACATTAAGAATGTATTTACAGCCGGTCACTTCCACTAACACTGAAAATGCCAGAACTTTAAACCCTAAAGGTCTTCACTGATTTGCTACTCCAAGCACATTAAAACTTTCCGAGGTTTTTTGGAAAGACAGTGTCATAAAAATAATCTTAAAAAGAAAAGCAGTTTGACAGTTTTTTGTGTAAAAGCGGAGTAATGGTCGTTCAGCAAACTGAGCTTTACTGTGTCCATGTCATTTGTTTTTTTATGACAGTTGCTGAATTAACAAGGTCCTTGCTAATAGAGGGCAAGGCTTACTTTTAGTCATACAAGTTCCATGAGTCATGTCACCTCTTTTATTGCAGGTATGGACACACATGCAGTCCGGCAGAGAGAGCGCCTGTCTGCAGTGGGTACCTAGCCATGCCTAGCTAGGTGTCTTATCCTGTTGGGCTGTTCCCTTCAACCTGAACCTTGGTCATAACCTCCAGGATTTTCCAGGACTTTTAGTCCCCCTTGGCCCCTCTCTGAACTGGACCGCCCTGTGGGGCAACATGGGGGAAAAACGGGCACACTCCTTTCACATGACGTGCCATGTGCAGCGTGACTATGGCAGCAGGCTGGGGAGCTCCTTTATACGTTACAGCCCCAATGGATATGCCAGCACAAGCCTCAACCTGGACCAGGAGATGGATGCTGACCCTGCAGCCTCCACCTGCAATACAACCACAAGTTCTGCCCTATGGGCTCCTGCACCTGACAGAAGCCACTACTCTCCAGTTTCACTGGAACTGGACCCCGCATCTGTGAATAATGGATCAGGCATCCCCTGCTGTCCGCCAGCAGACACAAAGGACCAAGTGCTGCAGGCCCTAGACAGTCAGCCCTCTAACACCTCTGTCCCTCCACCTCTCCCACGTTCGAGTTGGCTGCACCATCATCAAAAGGATTTCCAGAGCCCTTACAACAAGACTAGCATGCAGGGGGATGTTTACAACTTCCTAGAGAGACCTGCTGGACTGAAATGCTTCCTCTACCACTTTCTCGTGTGAGTACCTGCCTGGTTCTGTGTGCACTGATTTTAGTACTGCAGGTCATATTTAGCAGCCGTGCTGAATGAGTAAATTCCGTTACAGATGACCGTAGAGGTTGACAAGCTTGTATTAGGCCGAAAAGGCTGAATTATAGTAAATAAACATTATTAAGAATGCCCAGGGAAAACAGTCTCCCTCAACACAATGCAAAAGTAAGTTTTTAGCACTTAATTATACGAGAAACAAAATCCTTCATAACTATCTATTTGTCAAACATTGGGAAACTAAATAAACCTAACCATGATAAGGCTTTAAGTGTAAACACGTTGATATCAGCACTAAAAGCTGTTAAAAATTCAGTCAACAGTTTAGTTGAGTGCCTCTCTGGCCACAGAGGTCAGTGTGGTGTCCCATCGTTAGCTCCAGTCCCTCTCTGGTTAATTACATTAGCGCTGCTCCTTCCAGTATTAGGTTCTGGTTCACAGTAACAAAAGAAGAGGTGTCTGTGGCCTGCTGGCTGTCCACAGCTGTTCTAAGATGGCCCAACAAAAGCAGGTCAGTGTGATCTGGCACTCACGAGCTTTGTCTTGTCTGCTCTTTCTTACTGTAAACAAATCAGCAACCTCACGCATGAAACATGGCGGTTCCTTCTTGATGCTGCAAGCCTGACCTGCCAGGGAAGCACACTGACCTACAGTTAAAACATCTACGTTAATCATTTTATTAACTGCCATTTAGGGACACTGTCCCTCCTTTGATGGTGCTAAAATGCTGGGACTGTGATAAAGATGTGAGTTTTGTAGCATGGTGTAATGACTGGAAAAGACCATGCTGCAGAATTTGGATTGGGGAATATGTTTTGGTTTTTCACGGCCTAAAATACCCCCCCTAACATGTGACTAAAGGATCTTCTATGATCTCTGAAGTATCCCACAATTCAGTCCCAGACATCATAGTAAGCCCTGAGCCCATGGATTTAGACCGGATTAAATGAAAATATGAATGATAATAATAGAAGTTCAATTGAAAGGCCTCTACTGAACTTGGCTGAATCATACATTGGGTCAAATAAACAGATTCCATGCTAGGTTAACTTGGACTCCCCATTTGTGGGTAATGACAGCATGGATGCTACAAAGTTCTGTGTTTTATGGCATTATTTTTGCTGTACTGCAGCCACACAACCACAATGGAGTGTATATTTCTATTTAATTGTCCTCATGGTTATGTGTAGTTTGTTATGTACGTTATGTATCTTTTCTAACAAACACTAAGGAAATGTAATGATGAGTGAGGTCATTTTGAGCATCATAGCACATGGTTGTCATTAGTTTTTCTGCCCACATGTTCACACCTTAACACAGCATCTCACTTTTGGGTCATGACTTAGCAGTTACGCAGCCAAGAATAACCACAAGTGTTTGGCCTGCTATGCAACTTCTGGCAACAATCTCAATGTCTTTGCCTTCTGAAAGGTCTTGTTACTCCCAAATCATCCATTATCCAAACACATTTATTCCCCTCTACTGTGCTTTAGCTCCGTTGCCTTCATACTACCTAATCATTTAAACATGGAAGGTACGCCTACCACTTTTCTGCTCTGTCTGTATGAAATTGTGCTTGAAGAGAAGTAGAATTAGTCCGTCTCATTAAGATATTAGCTTTGTCAGTCAAAGATGAATGGAAACACATCGGGGATTCTCCTTTGTACAGTTTGTGTGTGTGTTTTGTGTGCCCTGCATTGCTGAAAATTCTTCCCAGCAGTAATTGACGCTCCAATTTTCTCCCCTTACAGAGGAGAGAGAACCCGAGCCTGTCCTTCATTTAATATTAAACCCTTCTGACTGATCCCCGCTGACACTCCTTTAAGTAACTCTTACTTGTCGATGGCTATCGCTGGTGGCCCTCTGTTCTGCTGGTCTCTTTGGAGATTGGCAGGGGAGAAGGGAGGCACAAGGGGCCATATGTAGCACTTAGTTTCACATTGTTTCTTTATTTATTTACAAATATACAAAAATATAAATTATAATTATTAATAATATATAATTTGTAAGGGAATGTGAAGGAGAATTGGCTAAAAACCATCCAGGGGCTTGAGAAGTGGCATTCTCCAGGCAGCATATTACAGAAAATAATTAAAACAATGAAGAATACACGATGTATGTATCTATCAATTATTTTAGACAGTAAAAAACAAAAACAACAATAAAACATAGTTTTGCATAGTACTTAACAACACATTCAATAGATACCCATCTGTTACTCAAATATAATGAAATGAGTAGAAGTAGTCATAGTTATAGGAAACACACACCCAGACACACACCAGAACACTCATTCAACATGCATGCAATTATCCTCAAACAGTGTACTTAACAGACTAAAAGCATACTCTTATGTGATATGGCTTAGAGTTTCCATAAGCCATAAAAGAAAAAATAGAACATAACAAAAACAATCACAAGGCTCTGTTATGCCTTTATGATGCCGAGGCATGATCTGCAACATTTCCACAACTGCCAACCATTCAGCACACACAAACACAGTACATGTTTTTTTGCATGCAGACACAGGCATGCATCTACCAAAACACACACAGGAATATTCACAGATGTGCAGATGTGGTTGGATTGCACAATCCAAAGACAGGAAATACACAAACGCATTAGCTCATACAGGCTTATATATATATATATCCGAAAAATGCACTCATCAACACTCCATCTGGTTGTTTCAGAACATCTGTCCTGTCAACAGGTACCATAATGGGATAATACACAGCTCTATGGAAAGACATTTGACCCAAATGAATGCTTGCACAATGTAAACATGTGTGTTGAATGTGTGCATATTGATGTACATCCTTTAGTAGTAACAGTGGATGGATTTGACTGATTTGTTTTGGTTTTGAAAGCTGGTATAGATATAAATGATTTTAGATAAAGTTGCTAACTGCAATATTTCTTGACTGGTATTCTATGTGCATTTACATTAACATCGGCACAGGGAGAACTCCAGTTGTTTGGCTGAGGGTAAATATTCTGCCTGTATTATTTAGAATTTCTTGTTTTGTAAATGGCTTTGTAAACTCTGTTTTACTAAGTGCTTTAAAAAAGTCATTATAATTATTTAATGAAGAGTTGCTTGCGTAAAACTAATTAAAAATAAATAATTGAATGTAATGTAAGTAGTGACAGGTTCAGTTTCAGTTACAGACTTTATTGAGGGGTCGTCAGGGAGTGTTATCTGTTATCTCCTCTACATGTTGGAAAACAATGAATAAACACAATTTAACAAAATAAATATGTGATGCATTAAAAGTCACATGTTCTCTAATGACAGCAGAGTTAGTCGGAGTTGGTAGAAATCCCTTGGACTCGGGACAGCAAATGAAAAGAGTGTCCAAAAACAGTCTTATGCAATGGCGTGCAGACTCACCAGCACACAGATAACCTGGGGCAATGCTCCCCTTCATGTTTGGGTCACTCCCTCTGAGTCTTTTACATAACCAAAGGGAATGAACATGTATATCCTCATGATTCCCAAATGCCCTTCTCACACTGCAAGCAGATTACAACCATACCTCTCGGTCCTCTTATCCACCAAATCTAACAGTTCAGTTTCTTACAACGTTGTCGTAACGTAACATCATTTTTAAAATTTACAGTGTTTGTGATAAAGGGCATTTTATACCACAACCAGTTTAAGGGGAGGAAGTGTTGCACCTGTTTATCCTCGTGAAAATGCAACGGGCCAGATGTTGTCTGGAATCCTTGGTTCTGTTGTGTGTTTTTATATCTGGACAGATTATTGTAATGGCTATAGTGAATCCCCTCCATCTATGTGCAAAGGGCAGAAAGGAAACCTCTTGTTGGATATCTGCTTACAAGAGATTACTGACTGAATGGAGTGAACTGTTTGGGTTACTTCCATTTCACAGTAGCAATTTATGGGAAATATTTTGCAATGTTATTTTCTTCTTCAGTTGAAGACTTTGGTTCCAAAATGCATTCAACATTAACACCTAGTACAATATTAAAACACATGATGGTACTTCTTAAAGGCTAGCTAGCAACTGAAAGGATAATACCATTATAATATAGATATTAATATGCATGAAAGCTGTAAACGAGCCATGCATTTGCCACAGGTCATACCTTCTGTTGTACTTGTATGCTATAAGATGCATGCACATCAGCATGCAACAGCATGCACAATGTAGAATTTAGATGTTGAATATAAATCTAGAGTTAAAATAATCTTTTTGCTCATTCCAATGTCTTGACACTAAAGGTGTGCCTGTCAGCTGTAACACCACCCAAACCTGTTCATCAGTTATCACACTGCCAAAAAGTACAAATTGTGAATATTATTTTAGCCAAAAAACAAACATGTAAATAATACACTTTAAACTTTAAACCAGTGAACATGCATTTTTTGGCCTGTGCCTACACAACTTAATAATTAATAAAACTTTACCAATGTTCTTAAGACTAAAATAGAACATATGAATTTGCTCCTCTCTAATCTTTCCAGTAAGCCAGCAGAGTGTCATTTTTAAACTTGATCCACCCAACCCCCAAGCCAGTAGACAATGCAACCCTAGTTTCACTTCTCATTGTCTTGGTCTTTCCTAGTGCTGTTTTGCTGTTGATACAGATATTTCAACTTATTACACTGTTTGGTCTATTGTAACAGTATTTTAAACTGAATTCGACGGAGAAGCTGAGAGCATTACCCTTTGCATGTTGCTGATGCCGATTTTTGACATATACTTGGTGAAGTTCCTGCTTATGTGAATGACACTGCTTCTATTGTGTGATACCCCTCCCAACAATTTATCTCTTCATCCATCTTGCCCTCCAACCTGTAAGGAGATTTGCATCTATTTTCCAAGTATTTGGTGGACAAGATGATAGCTAAGCCAGGATGGAATATCCATGTTTGTGGCTGGTGGCTGATGTGGTGTAATCCACCCTAAGCTCTTCCATGGATGCAATGGGGAGGGGGGTCAGTTAAGAGGGCTGTGGAGGGCTGCTTGATCTCTGACCATGCTTGCTAGCAGTGAAGGTCAGGGCAGTTTGTACGCTCTTGGCTTGAGGTTAGTGTTGTTAAAAGTCACAAGCTCTGTTTTCATGTCATGTCCAAGAAGCAGTCAGAAGTGTTTTACAAATATGTAAACATTATGTTACATTACGCCAGCCAGCTCACATAGAACAGATTAACAATGGGAGCATGAGTATGCAGACATGTATGTACGAAGTCATTACTTGGATTTCACTCAGTGCCTACTGGTGGATGCTTGGCCAGAGGTTGGGCTAAAATGTTGGTGGTATTAGCTGTAAACTGAGGAGTATTGCAGCTGCATAGGCATATCATTATCAGCTTAAACAGAGAACCTTATTATGATAAAACATTGCTATATGTTAGAATTAGTGCAAGTAAATGACTGTGGCTGAGAATAAAGTGAGTGATTTGGGTAAAGGCAAGTAGATGTAGGATCGAGCTGGTGGAAGAACTGAAAACTACAGTTGGATTGTGATAATAAGCTTGTGCTACCTTATGTTTACTTTTGTAGTAATATTGGCTTTGGTGATTTATGATGATCATTTAGCATGCTAATGGTCTTGTGAGGCCTGGTTGTTTTGAACATGTGCTTGATGATGATGGATATGTTTCCCTTGATGGATGGTGGAAGTAATTTGCTTTGATGAGTAGTGAAGAGTGGCCTTTCAGATTTCAAAGAGCTGTTTGCCACTCAATTCTAGTTAGTTTTTGCTCTGGGGGGGGGCAGAGTTAAGCGTGTGCAGGTAAATAGGATTGGCAGGTGGTTCTGGGATTCTGGAGTCATTCATTCATACCCTCATCCATGTAATAGAGTGGTTTAAGGCAAATGTAGGGATATGACACTACTTACTGTATTGACTCATTTCATCTGAGAAAGCTTATAATACCTGCAGATTTGGTTTTTAGTTGCAGTTTATAGTGGATCTAGAGAAACTGATGGCTGGACACTTGAGATGGCCAAGGCTCTCTGGTAAAAGTGTGGCACCATTACAGCCAAATGTAGCTCCGCCTAAGCAGGTGCAATGTGGATATGTGGCTTGTTGGATGAGTTGGCTTTGCAGGGATAAAGTAGTAAGGATGTTTAGATGGTTTAGTAGGTTACGGTAAGGATGGAGAATAGTGACAGACAGTTCAGTCTTCATTTTCCATCAAGTCCTCCTCCAAAAATGACAGAATAGGTAGTTAACATTGTGAAACAATCCCAGTTTGTTTAGGTTTAGGCACCAAAACTATTTGGTTAGGTTTAAGAAAAGATTATATATAGGAAAAGGTTTGGGTTAAAAAAAAAGAATGTTAGTAATACTTATGTAACTTGCATACATAACTTAATTTACGTATGTAAGTTAAAATGAGGTTCAATTTTGGTTTCACACAGGACATGAACAGCAGTCTCCTGGGTGAAAGTCCTGTGTTGTTTGACCCATTTATCTCCCCTGACCTCCTCCCTGTTTGGATTTGGTCACTCTTTATACCACATCACCGGGCTTGAGCCTTTGATCCTGTCATAATTACTACGGCCACTAGGTCACCGTACATACAAACATATATATGGGTCTATGGTGTGTTCACAGTGTAGAAAGTGTGCGTTTGCATACTCTATATATTAATGCACATGCATTATTAAGCGTGAACATGTTCCATTCTTGTCACCCACACTTTCGAGATCACATTGTCCTTGCTGTCTGTATTTGGTCGATGTTTTCCAAGCTTATATTGCCTTAGTTTCACAGTTGATTGAGTAGAGGGTTTGGTGTTGCTCTACACTGTACTTATTTTAGTGAAACGGGACGGATCTGCAGTCAATAATACTCGCTAATGCCCCAGCTGTTTTGTTTTAATCAGATCCCAGAGGTTTTGGCTTGGTATAAAAAGGTTGGCTAATGGTTGTGAGTGACCCAGTCCTGTCAGCAGCAAACACCTCCTCCATGGTGTCAATGCAGAAAGCTTTAGGATATTACATTAGGAGAATGCAAAATCACTCTATGTAACTACTACCTGTATACAATCTGACTAAATGCACTGCCTTAAAACATTAAAGTCATGCGTTTGGTCTTGGTTTTCATGAGTGCTGTGTGTTTTGCATTGTTTTGTTCAGTGGAAACGTTTTTGAATTGAAATTGGTGGCAAACTTGAAGCCACGGCAGTGTTCTAACCTTCTAACTTTATTAGAACAGAACATAATGTTGTGTTTTAACAGAGGTGTGATACACCTGAGAAATGTCACTGAAATTGAATCAAAGCCATCCTTTTTTTTTACTCAAGAAGAAGCTCACCTCTTGTTGCTCGCTGGCACTCTGAGTGTAGATATCTTTAACCATTCATTCACTCACAACATGTTATTGGGTTTCAGCGTTTTACACAGCACAGTGGGACATTTTGACGATTTACCCATTTTGTGTTTTAAGATAAGATAAACCTTTATTAGTCCCTCAATGGGGAAACTGCTAGACACAATATTATATATATTGCATTGCAAAATGACAACAAAACAAATCTCGTAGTCCAATGCATTGACAGAAAACACACAGATTACATGACCCTGACAATGGCCTACATGTCTGTGACATCATATTCATGCTTATCCTAATAAGACGATCTCATTTCGACACAAGGGAATAGGGTTTTAAATTGACTTTACCTGCCGTCTCTATCTGGCCTCTTCATTTCCAAAAGGCTGCTAATGCCACTGCCTGCCAGCCTTGCAACAACGTATAACACAAATTGTTATTCCCGTTGTCCAGTCGCTCCACACATGAGATCACTAAATGTATGTTAGGCAATATTTTTAAAGCAAAATACACGTGACAAGTGGTAAAGATTGTCAAATCAAAACACAAGACATACATTGAGTAATTTACTAGTCACTAGAGATGGTTTTACAGATTGATTTGGTGGTGTCTGTTGAAAGAGCTCCCCAGATCCACAAAATTCAAAGATGGCTGAAAGCAGATGTAAACATTAAATCTCTGTCACGTAAACAGTGCTGAAGAAGCTTCAATAAATAAGATGGAGGAGGTTAGGTTGGTGAGGCAGTTGCAGCCGCCCAAGGGATGCAGGCATGAGGATCAACAGAGTAATAATTAGAGAGAGCTGCTACAAGGCTGGTCCTGTACAGTTGTATGAAGATGCTTGGATGTTACTACTTGGCTTATGGTTGATCAATGGATTTATCAATGAGCTGGTGTGAATGAAACAGCTTATTAGCTTAAAAGATAACACAAGTGTGACTGCAATATTCTACTTAATGTTTCCCTTCGTGTAGTTTACTATAGATGGTTTACTTTTGTTTATTACTATTCATTTGACAAGAAATGTAAGTTAATTAAGACACACTACGTCCATATTGTCAAGGATAATACAGGATGTTTTGTCTTTTATTGTGGTTTTATTGATGTTTTAAGCAGCGACACCAGTTAAAAACTAATATTGATCAATGCTACCCCCAAACTCTACAACTTGGGAATTGGACTGCACAAAAGCCAATGAGTTTCACTGCTACTGGATGCAACATTATCCTTTATTTCCCATTACTCAGCCTTTATTTCTGATATCTAAACTTCCAATTGAGCAAAACGACTACTTTTACAGCCTTGTATGTGTGACTGCTTTAATAAAACTGGCTCATTCCTCATTTGCGTGACCTATCCTGTGTGTGTGTGTGTGTGTGTGTGTGTGTGTGTGTGTGTGGTGTTGAGCACTAATCCTCCAAGAGTGAAATCACTGTCCCATCTGGCCAATGTGTCATTGTCTGTGTGCAAGGGGAATCCTTCTTTAGGAGTCTTACCCTCCATTATCCCACTTTGTGTCTTACAATCATTCTACCACCATAAAAACCCGACTTATCTTTTATCTTTCTAGTAAAGCCTAAAGTCTAATATACAGGTGTTGCTCACATGGATGTCTGATTTAGTAAAATGTTTCTGTTTTAAGTACTCAATTAAAAATAAAAAAATTATAATAATATAACATCATACTAGATGGGGGCCTCAGGGAATGCAGCATTTGCAAGTCTTTCTTATGTGTGGGAGAATATAAGTTTCTGCATAATCTTGTTATATAAATAATAATAAACAGACACTTATATAACCCTTCCAGGATGTGCCATGTAATCCAGCTTGTAGTACACATCATTATAATGCACTCTTTGTTGTGTGTTTTTTAAAGTAAACTTGATTATGATTATGGAGCATTCACCATAATTCATAATAGTATAGTGACACTCATGTAGTATGTCATGTAAAAGCACTCAAGGATTATTTATGGGATGTTGAAAATGCACACAGCTGACTCTGCTCTTAATCCTGTAGTGTAAGGAAAGACCAAGCAAAGGCCCCTCATGAAATGTATAATTAATACATTAATGAGCAAATAAACTGTTTTTAACTACGTTGGAAAATGTCTCAAAACTTTTAAACCTTAATTAAAGTTCGAAAGTTTCTTGAAGTAGAAAATGCAAGTAGTGCTTTATTTAAAAAAAGAAAAATAACACACATTTTCTAATACTCATAAAAGGCAATTTCAGTATGCACTCACTAATATCCGTTTTTCACTTTTAATGTTTACGTCATTTTATTAAATAAAATATCGAATGAATTCATCAAGAAAAAAATATGCAGATGAATTGATAATAAAAATGCTTGTTAGTTACATTCCTCCCCCACATCATTACTTTGCTCTCTGCCTTTCCCTTGATCCACCTCTTCCTCTTTCTTTTCCGTCTTCCTCTACCTTCATTTACGTGTGCTGGTAGTGGATGTTCAACCCACAAGGCTATATTTGTAGACTATGTATATACACCGACAGATGGACAGTCTCGTCGGAATGTTTCACTGTTGCTATGAGACGTGGAAACATCCTGTCAGCTGTTAATACAAGTAGATTGATGTCAAAAAGAAAAACAGACAAGAGACAAAGCACCTTGGCATCTCTGTCAGGACAACTGGCTGGCAGACAGCTTGTTTCTCATGTTTTGTTGCAGGTATTCTAAATATATATTGGTATGCATCTCTCAGTGTCAAGCAGAAAAATGTACTCAATAGGGTGGTTCATCTCTGCATCAAAATCACTGGTAATCAACAGAAGAAGTCTGTCTGTTCTATTAAACAAAGCAGACTCCATTAATTATGTGTAACAGCTCCCCTACTCCCAGAGTTTCAGATCTTGCCTCTTGGTTGCATTGCCTCATGGTCTCATTATCCGGAATCGACAGATGTGAATACTCTTTCATAACCTCTGCCATCTCTCAACTAAACCCTATATTAACCCACTCATTATTTCATATTTTTTATCTGGAGACAAATAAAGTGACTGTTTTGATTTTCAACAGTTAGGGAAAGATAAATACTTGAGTGACGGTTAGATTCTTATAACAATAATTATATATATATATATAGTAATTATGTTTTCTACTTTTTGTTTTGTTTAATTACTGGAAAAGTGAGTGCTATTTGGTGATGACTGACTGGAAAAACTCTGTCTCTGTCCCTGCAGCTTCCTCATGGTCCTGGTGTGTCTAATCTTCAGTGTACTCTCCACCATAGAGCAATATGCAGACTTTGCTACCGGAACCCTCTTCTGGATGGTGAGTACTTTCATTGTGCTGACATACCAAACATAAAACTTTCACAACTTCCATAGAACTCCATGAATAGGCTGAACCCAGAAGCCTCTTCATAATTCCCTCATGTGGACTGTACATTTGAGGTCGCACCACTTATAAGGAGCTGCTCTTATTAGTCATAGCTCTACAGAAATAATGCTAATGCTTTATCAGTTACTTGTGTTAAAGGCCCTGCACACCCACACAGGTGTTTTGACTTATTCTAGCTAATTAGACCTACTTGGGTTGAAGTTGGGCGGAGCTATGCTGACCTATGAACTAACTATGCAAACTATCACGCAAGGCACTTGCCTGACCTTTGGGAGCAGCAAAACTAAATGAACCATTAAGAAACATAAAGGTGTAACCAGGGTTTTCAAGATTAGGAATATGCTTGAAGTTGAATTTACTCCTTGAAAAATGCTCGATTTTCAACCCAATCTGGTGTTTCATCTACACAATCACTCACGTAAACCAAACATCTTTAAATATTTGAAATGAAACGATCCTGTCATCATATTTGTTTCTTGTCTCCTGGTATTTATAGTAACAATTTAGATGTGATGTTAAAGGCTTCAAGGCTTTGTTTTGTTTTGTTTGGTCAAAGTGATTTCAAAGTGCTTGGATTTTACTCTTAAAAAGCTGTGCGAACCCTGTGTAACCTCTCCCTTTTTAACAATAAATGAATAGGAGGGCCTGTTTGTACACGCTCACACGCGCTCCTAAGATATGTCTAATCAGGTAGACTAATTGAAAACACCCAACAATAAATCAATTAGCCTATTAGCTGATTGGCAGAAAATCTACAATTTTAATAATCGATTGAGCGTTAAGTTAATTATCAAGCAACAAAAACAAAACAAACAAACAAACATTTCTCAAATGTTCAGGTTCTCACAAGTGAGGATTTGCTACCTTTTTTCTATTTTATTTCATTTCTAATTGTTTTATTTCTGTGGCTTTCGGACTGTTGGAGCGACAAAATAAATATTATTAAGTCACGGTGGACTCTGGGAACCATTTTTTTTTAAATAAACAATTATTGAATAGATTAAATGGATAATGAGAATATACATTGCAGCCTACATAAAGGCATACATATGTGTTTATTAAGATGTTATCACCACTACATTGAGAGAATACATTTAGTGATGCTTCCATGACAATTAAGACTTCAGTTTTCTTATTAATACATTTAATATACATTTTCTAGAAGAAACGAAAGAGTGACACATGGCTAGTCAAAAGCTATTATAGCCTCACTGCAGTACTCTCCTCTATCCACATGATGGAGACAGAAGATCTTGGCTGGGAGGGATTCTACCCGCCATCTTACACCTCAGCCCAAACATATTACAAAGCTCAAAAAGACTTAATCAATTTCAGTTATTGCAAATACCATCACACAACACCTGCCAGCTTGTATTGCATTCATCCAAAGCTCTTTACAGTAAATAACATGTACATACTGCACATTATTAGCATGGGAATGGTCAGGAGCCAATGTTTTCTTAACCTATTCTGTATTATGCACAATCATTTGGCTCCACACAGACTACTTGCTAGTACATGCTGGTAAATTGACTTTTTGGTAGCTTATTAGGCTATTAAGGCTGCTAAGTGATGCAATAAATCGAGGGCTTACAACAGGTAGAGAAAATTATGGCTGCTGTTTGGAAACTCTACAAAGAGCTTGCGTCATCTGTCTCTTGCTAGCACACTGTGAGTATAAATACACACGTAGCTACTGCTACTCGCACACAGTTTACACAGACACACACACTCACTAAAACACACACATGTACCACCTCCTGAGTCCTGGGGGCAAACAGAGGACAGAGTGGACACTGTGTTCTGTAAACGTTTGGCCAGTGCCCTTTGAAGACCTACTATCATGGTTATTCATTTATTTTTACCCAGGAAGGGCCAAATACTCTCTATCATTATCTCTAACTCTCTCTTTCTCCTCCTTCCACCCTTTTTTCTTTTGCTTCATTACTCAAGAGACCAGCAGTATTTGTACAGAAAAATGCCAGCAGAAAAATGTCTCCACACAAATTACTGTTAGTCTAATGAGTTGTCAAATCCTGTTCATTTGTATACTTGGCTGTGTTGTATGTATATGTGTGTGTGTGTGTGTGTGTGTGTGTGTGTGTGTGTGTGTGTGTATGCACGTGTATTTGTAATGCATGGTTTTGGTTCAATATTAATTGTGAGATAAGATAATACCATATCTTGTGTGTGTGTGTGCGTGCGTGTGCGTGTACACTTGTGCCAGTGTGTGTTTGTGTGTTTGAGGGGGTGGCGCTCTGAGAGTAGTGTCGTGGTGGCATATACTGGTGGTAGTAGCTATACTTAGAAAGTTCAGGGTTAGCTGACATCCCTGAATCACAGGCTGCTTGTTTTGGAAGGCCGAGGGAACATTAGTCCTGGAGGATATTTGGCCTTCAGGGCAGCTGCCAAAGTAAAGCTGACTGGGCAGGAGGCACAGAAGCATGCACACACATACACACACACACGTGTCGCATGGATCTCTTTTACATCCTTTCTTATGCCCAGGTCTTGTTCAGTGCTTCCATATTTTATATTTTTATATAATTATATTATATAGTATTCTGCCATCACTATACATGTAGGTGCGCATCTGTGCAGTGTTCTAAACACACTCCTAATAAAGCTTGAAAGCTGCAGATTCTCTTTGAGGGTTTTACTGGAAGCACAAATTCAGTCATAGCGATTACAATAAAATAAAAAAAAATGTCCAAAGTTAGACCAAAGTTATTGTAAAAATGTGTTAGTGGAGTAACAAGGAAACGGGATTAAAGAAAGTATATCAATATCAGATCAATTAATCTTGTAAACATAAAGTCCACAAGACTAAAAACTAAAAGAGTGAAACACACAACAGTTATCTCAACAGCAATTCAACAGCTACTTAGAATGTTGCATTAACAACACATTAGCCACATACAGCTAGTAAAATGGCTAGCTTGGTTAGCACTAAGCTAATCTTAGGCTGTGTTTGAAATCATTTTTTGCCATTTTGTAGTGCTGTTTGAATTTATAGTGAAAATTATTATATCCTATATAGTGGACTCCCAATGCATCATGAAAAGTAGTGTACAACCGATGGTCACTAACCAAGCACTATATACCATCATAAATTGCACTGAAAGAAAAATGGCAGCCGGCGAGAGGAGAGAGAGCTTTGCGAAAATGTTTTTTCATTTTGCTGATGAGTTCACTATGTATATTCCTTAACATAGAGCTCCCTAGATAGTGAGTAGGTATTACTGAAGGAGTGAATTATTTCGGACACAGCCCATGGCATGTACACCACTTTCTGCAAACAATCCGATAATGCAATGTTCCCCATTTTATAGATTTAAAAATTAAAAAAATATGAAAAAAATAAAATCTATGTTTTCTAATAATAATGTACAATTTAAATGGAATTGACATTATCATTTGGAATCCAACATCAATAACAAGGCTTTCACTTCAGATTGTGTATCCATCCATGAGTTGGCTTTGTAAAGCAGTTAAATGACTTTGTATGTGTGTATGTATGTGCATATGTGCACCTCCCTTGTAGTGGGACACACAGATGAATCACATTCATCTGATACCGTAATTCCCGAGCAGCTCTTTGAATGAGCTTCATCCTCCTCTGCCTTGACGAGATTAGCGCTGTGCGAACAGGCAGCTGTTTTCAGTAAACATGTAGCTGCCAGTTTCTGATACACGTACAAAAACACCCCAACATCTGGGTGACCCATTTTATGGATTTATTATGACTAATCCCTTCAAATTCCCCAAATTCATGCGTACCTTTGACTTTCAAATGTTACCCAGATGTCATAGTTACTAACCTCGATGAATTGGGATTCTGTGGGCATTTTGTGTTGGTGCTGATGCTCTGGTCTAGATGAATGCTGTTTAGTTTGTTTTATTTTCCAGAAAACATATATCCACAATGAACATTAACCCAAAGTTATAAGGTAACATCAGAGGTTTTGTATATACGATGCAATTACAAAGGTTTCCACCTTGTTTGTCAGTAATAGATTCAACCTTGTATAGTCCGGAATACAAGGAACTGTTTAAACATTTGTGCAGATATAGCCTCATCTGCTAGCAAAATGAACACTTTTCAGTCAGAGCTGTTCATGGATTATACAGTGTTATATAGACACAGCATCGGGGACTTTAAACACTGTTACACTCCTACACAAACAATGTGGCTATGGCTGGCTGGTCAAGTTCAGCTGAAATGAATGTTATAGGTAGCGTCCTTCCAGTCCTCTGAAGGCCTGCCCAGATCTCCGGTTTGTTCGGCGATTCAAATCTGAATGAATGAAGTAAAACTAATGGTAATTCAGTCTGATTATCAGGCTATGTTATAGAGATTTACTGAACCGTTTCTGCCTGTCTCTGTCTCCAGTTCCGCCTCTTTATCTTTCTCTCTCTTTGTCTTTAACTCAGTGACAGAAAATGAGCAATTCATGGAGTTGAATAAGCGGTATAGGAATCCTGGGCCACATGGCTTAAGCGTATAAGCTGTAAACATGGTTAAACAATAAAAATGGTCAAATTTAGAGAAACTTTCTAAATTAGGAAAGCAGCATAAAGGTGTTTTCCGCAGTACTGTTTCAAAAGTATCACTAAATGTACACCACAGTGCATTTTCTCTTTGTGTTGATACTAGAGCGACACTCTTGCCAACCGGAATAGTGTATGGTTTGATTGACGGGTCATTGTTTTGGGGCTCCGTGGTGCTGTGTTATTGCAGCAGGGCTCGTGGTATTAAGTTTCGTGCAAGGGGTAGTCAGGGAGCCGCCAGTTCAAGCAATCAACAAGATGGCCACCCACATGGTCCTTAGGTTTTAACAGACAGTATGGTGGCTAAATATTATGCATACACGGTGGCCAGGAAGGCATGCTTAATTAATTTACAGAGGCACTCATGTATGCTCATAATAGAAAAACAAATGCTCATCACTACATATTACAATTTAAAAGCACTGATATGAAGGTGCATAATTATAACTTAAAATCAAGACCTCATTTTTCATAATAACTATAGTTAACCATCTTCAAGTGCCGCAGACCAGTTTAAACAAATTATAACAAGGTCTCAACACCCAAGATGGTTATTTACACTTCTTATCTGTTAGGCAGCATTGTGCTGGCATTTCATGCCGTGGCTTTAGTCACTTAGCAGTTGACCCTGTCTCAATATGAGCTGTCGTCAGCCATGTTATCAACCTCCATCTTTCTTCCTGGGTGGTTTGGTGATCCTGGTACTGCTAGACCACCTCTGTGTCTCTCTTTCTCTGTCTCACACACCTGTCATTACCCACTCATATCACATCGTAAATCTTGGTGATTGATTATAATGGCCTTAATGCTTTTAGATTAGCCCCAATGCATGGCACAGTGTTATCAGTGCTCTTAGAAATGATACGTTATCTTTTTCCACATCCCCTCGTCCTGTGTGTGTTTCACAATTATTGTCTCTGTACCAATGAATTAATGTAACCCTTGCTCTGTGTTTGCATTGTGCTCCACAGGAGATTGTGCTGGTGCTGTTCTTTGGCACAGAGTATGTGGTCCGGCTGTGGTCGGCAGGCTGTCGCAGCAAATATGCAGGCATCAAAGGACGCCTGCGCTTTATCAGGAAGCCCATATCAATCATAGGTGCACCTGGCATTTTCCTTTGCTCCAATTTAATATAACGGATATCATGAATTGTTCTTGTAGATCAACAAATGAGATCATTCTAGCAATGTAAGGCTTTACTTTAGTATAAGTTTCGTTGAAACTGAAGTGATTGCACCTCTGATTTGATTTTCTTGTTTTTTTCTCTCTTTCTCACAGATTTGATAGTGGTCATTGCCTCAGTCATTGTGCTTGGTGTAGGGTCCAATGGCCAAGTGTTTGCTACATCTGCTATCAGGTAGAGTGACTATTTTGTTTTGCATTTTATTATTAACCTATAGCTGGAGAGGGATGAGAAGATAATGAGACGGATGAGGTGTGTTTGTGTGTTGCAGGGGAATCCGCTTCCTCCAAATCCTGCGCATGCTACATGTGGATCGTCAGGGAGGAACGTGGAGGCTGCTGGGATCTGTAGTCTTTATTCATCGACAGGTAGGTTGAAGGTATTCAGGCTAATGCTATTAAATGCTGGCTAATGCTGCTAATGCAAAGCTATTTGTTTGTAAAAAACTTGTGTTTTAGCATTTTGTTTTTCACATATCAGACGGTTGCATCACACAGCTGCAGTTTCTTCCACAGGGTGAGTGCACAGACTCCACTCCGCTTTCCTGGTCATGCTGCAATTTACTGCTTATTACAACAATGTGCACAGTCAGAATTATAAGCACACATGAGCACAAATAAGCTACAGCAGACGTGGCTTTATAAGGAAAAGAAGAGAGATCGTGAGAGTTACCTCTACTTTTTTTTCTTTGTATTTTGGTACACTTTTCTCAGGCTGATACACAATGAAATCAGAGGATGTAGCATTCTTTTCTTAATCCCTGAAGTAGACTGTCTTCTTTGGTCTTTGGTCATACCTAACATTCATGTCTCTTTGAAGCATGAAAAGAACAGGACTGATCAGTGAGGATTGCGTGCAAAGGTCAAGAAAATAAAAGTAAGATGAATGAGCCTAATTTGATTTATAGCCATCTCCCTGTTGTCAGATGACCACTTTGTCAAATGATGTGCTCTGTTTAGTGGAAATATATTGCCTTTAGCAGTGTCAATAAGTTGGTGGAAAAGAGTAGACTAAACATGTTAGGATGTGTCCTCAGACTAGCTTTTGAGTTCAGTGCTCTTCCATAGTTGGGCTTTTCTGGTATTTCAGCTTGGCCGAAAAGATTTTCAAGACTGGAGACATTTTATCTTAATCTTCCCATCATCTCTTAATCTCTGTATATTTTTTTCAATATTTGCTGTATTTTACCTGTATACACAGTAAATACAGCCGACCAAGCTCTCCAACTAGGCTCTGTAGGCTTTGACACTCAATCTTACTTTTGCATTTATGTGTTCTGCCAACTGATGAACCTATTCAACATTATGGGGCTGATGTTGACGACTAATACTCACTTGCTTATTCTTTACAGTATGTCGTAAGCAACAAATGGAACAGCAAGGTGCCTCGTTAGAGGTCTCTACCTGTGTTTGTAGAACTGTGGTCCTATATTATGGCTCTCATGATACAATCATGGAAACATTACATTTAAAAATGAACAACTGGTCACGTGTAACTGAGCAGACTGCCACTTTCCACTTAACCTAAGGGGTTTGGTTTCGGGTGGACTGGAAGTGCAGTTAGTGTCCTGTTCAATGACAAAAGCCTGACTGACTATTGTGTAGTAGTCAGCTCTAATAACCACCACACCCCGTTTATCTTTCCCGCTATGCTGAAGGTGGTGGATGACCTAGCTGACACAAGACTGGTCTCAACAGTGCACTGTTGCAAAAACTATTTGTTCTTAAGCAAAGCCTGAGAGCACTCATAAAACTGAGGAAGATGTCAAGCGTAGCAAAAACACTCACAGCTCCAGCGAAATGGAGCTTCATGCTAGTCTCTTCACTACACATGCCCTTATAACGCTTAAACATTTTTACAGCCCAGATTTTATTCTTTTTAGTCACCAATATCTCCTTTATACAGGAAAAAACTGTAAGGCACAGGCACAGAGCCATTGGTAGCTGTCATTTTCAATCATATTTTCAACACTTTCATAGTATCATCTTTAATGTGTTTTTCAGGAGCTGATCACCACCCTGTACATTGGCTTCCTGGGCCTGATCTTTTCCTCCTACTTTGTCTACTTGGCGGAGAAGGATGCTGTGGATGAGGAGGGCAAGACAGGCTTCTCCAGCTACGCCGATGCCCTGTGGTGGGGCGTGGTAAGGCGGCTAAACTAGAAAATAGAAACTTATTGTATATAAGACGTAAGTCCCTCACTGATGTTGTTGTACTCCTCTCTGCATGTTTTGTTGAGTATGTTTTCAAAATTTTGCTTTTTGCCATGCATATATTACTGGGATCCTTGAATGCTACTTGAATTGCCCGACATAGCTTACATACTTGAAAGGCCACGTCACATGTACATGAAAAAAAAGATTCTTCTCTCTAAAGAGCTGTAACAAATAAACTGCACAATGTACTCTCAAGTGGAGTCTTAACCAGAAAATAATGGAGATGGCCGGCCACCCTGGTTAGACCAATTATTAACCTCCTTGTGTTTTTATTATTCTCATACATTTGTTGCTGCAACGCTTAACACAGAGGCAGGTGTGTTGAGGTTTTCTGTGCGTAGAGCTGGTTTTGAATTTTTTCCCTCTGCACGGAGGATCAGGTTTCCAGAGTAGTTAATTAAACATTTGAATTGAAAGCGCAGAGTAATGAGAAACCTATGGCAGCCTTGTGCAGGGGATCAGCGTGCCACAAAGAGACGGTAATAAACCATTCACCTCTGGGCTCTTTGGCTCAAAGAACTTTTAGAGCACCAATATAAAGTGTCAGTTCCCTTAATTAAAACTTTAATTGTAGGATTACTACCTTTATGTAACGAGGGTTAGAGGGGTCACAGTGCTCCTCACTACTCTGTGGAAAGTTGAAGAAAAGCTGTTATTTGGGTTGCTCTGTTCACAATGTTGAGAATAGAATCGTGGTTGGGGATTTGGACCTTTTTGTTTTTCTGAGACTGTAAACTTGAGAGTCGTGATATGCTATCACAATAGGTTTGGTCAGGTTTGTGAGTGTTTGTGTGTGTGTGTGTGTGTGTGTGTGTGTGTGTGCGCTTATTGAAATGAGATTGTGCTGATTGGAGAATACTAAGCTCTCCTAGTGTGTACTCGTTCTCTTGGCATGATTTCCACATTTGGATGTGCAGGTGCGGGGCACAGCTGGAGGACAAGCCAATGCCATGATTCATATTCACTCACTCTCTCCCTCCCTCCCTTACCTTTCCTACTTCTCTTCTTCTTTTGCCAATTGCTGATGGTTAGGTAATGGCTGTTTGAAATTAACAACCTTTTCCAACTTTAGCCAGGACACAGTGTGAATGAGAAAAGGAGGGAAATGAGAGGTGATAGTGCCAAACTGGTGCTTATGTACAGTTTGAATTGGGTGTAATCACACATACAGTACATCTGCATACATATGTGGGTACAGACATGCACATATACATATACACACACACACACACACACACACACACACACACACACACACACACACTTGCACACATTCAAAGACTAGGTCTGTGACCTTTGTGTAGGCATGAGGAGGTTTTTGCCACACACCCTACATTTTGAATGAGAGGAGTGTTTTTGAGTAGACCATTCCACTCTGATGGTCAGGAGGACATTGTTTAGTCATGGGATTTGTGGATGGGGGATTAAATCCCCCACCGCTCCACCTGCCCCAAACATACACCCACCCATCCTTCCCGCTCCTGCTCCTTCTTTTTTACTCACAAAGCCCTTTTAAGTATCTCACCTTACATCAGCCGCTTTGTGTTAGTGCTCAGCGGCGGCTCTAGCGGCGATACCCCATAGACACCCACGGTAAGCCAAGTGTGTTCTGAATGTGTCAGAATTGGCTCGGCTTTCAGAGTGGGTGTACATGCAAATGCGCGAGGTATTTGTTTTTCCCCCTCACCCCGGCAAATTCCTACACTCACTGAGGATTAGTGGTTGGGAATCTTATTCCCTTTGAGGAGCAAGAGCCTCAAATGCCCCGGCCATCGCTGACAGTCGTGGAGCAAGGCCAGAACGGCTGATGAACTTTTTTCTTTATTGTCTAACTCCTGTTATAGACTGCTGTGGTAAAGCTCTGATAGCTCGGCATTGACTGACGTTTTCATCACATCAGCAGTTTGTTAAAAATGAAAGGGTAACTCTCTCTGTAATGTTTAACATGTTAAGGGGAAATTATTTATGTGTGTATTACATTTGTATCAGTGAAGGTCACCTGGGATAAAGGAAATGATAGCCACTGATTTAAGAAAGGTTCCTCCATTCTTTTAACACTGATTCTTGTGTGCACTTTTGTTTGCAATCAGACTTATTCAGTCAGAAACATTCCTTCCTCATCCTGCACTGGTGTGGCTTTAATATGTCTGAAATCACACCACAGCCCTGTATGACCTGACCTCTATTGCATCAGTGAAGGGCTGTGTACTTTGCAGGACTTTTCTTTCTTAATTAATCTTGGTAGTTTTAAGAGTAACTTTGTCCGCTCTCTGTCTTCAGGTGACTGTCACCACAATCGGCTACGGAGACAAAATTCCTCAAACGTGGATAGGCAAGGCCATCGCCTCCTGCTTCAGTGTCTTCGCCATCTCCTTCTTCGCTCTGCCTGCCGTAAATATAATTTTATTCATGAACTTTTTTAATATGATTAAACGTATTTTGTTCCATTTAGTCTCACCTGTTTACTAGTTTGACTCCTGTTGATGAAGTATAATAAGACTATTTTTGTCTCTACCATTCTATTCAGTATTTCTGTACCTATAGATGATTACAGATTTAAATTTTTTTTGTGACATTTTGCATCTACATTCTTAACCTTTCCACTAAATGTTACAACTGTTATTTGATATATTCTCATGCAGTATGAGAAGATACATTACAAGCTCATTCTTTCCGATTAGGGTATCCTGGGGTCAGGGTTCGCCCTGAAAGTCCAACAGAAGCAGAGGCAGAAGCACTTCAACAGACAGATCCCTGCTGCAGCCTGTCTCATCCAGGTACATTTCAGCATTGGAATGAAAGCATCTCTGTAGAAAATGTAGTGTAGTAATCCACAAGCTATACATTAAAAACCAGGTCAGACACAGTCCATCAATGATTTAACATGTCCTGTATACCACACTTTTGCATAGGACCATGAACATGCCTACATAATCTTCTAAATCGGATCCTTATTTTTTTGAAAGGTGCAAACTTGCACTTTCCAGATCTTGTCGGCTTAAACATTGGAAACTGAATAGAGAAAAAAAGTAACAGAATTTGTTGTCTGCAAATTCTTGCTGAGCCATGGAAAAGGTGAGCTGTATCCCACTTGCCAAGAGTGAAATGGTAGATGAACAAGTGGCTATGTTGTACTCAAAGCTAACCACTACAAGAATTACAATTACCTTGAACACAACCATTTAGACGCCCGTGACACAAAGATGCCTAAATGTCTGCCGGACACTGACAAAATACTGCAGATATGGGTGTTTTTTTTATGATTCCATGAATAAAATATAATTGCTTATATAAAGAATAAAAACTGTTGAAAATCATCAATCAATCAAACTTGTATAGCACATTTCATAGTTCTTAGTGCAATTCAAAGTGCTTTACATGTGACTGGCAAGCTAATAATAAGATAGGACAAATGTAAACAATAAAACAATTGGAAACTAATAAATAAAAAGAAGAAATATATAGAGATATTACGGAACACATATTTTGATTCCTATGCCAAGTGCAATTTGACACACAGTAGCAACAGAAATATAAAATGTTACTGTAAACCATAAACTCTCAGTAGTCACTCAATTTCTGTCTAATATTGCTGCATCACTGGCTTAGATCTATAGTCGTTTTTAAATTTGTATTGGGGGAGTAGAGGAAAATAGGACAATGATTACAGGTTATGTGGATCAGCGCAATGACTAACACTAATTCTATGCTTTAACCCGTCCTCCTCAGACACTTTGGAGGTGCTATGCAGCAGAGAAACCATGCGGCTGTGCTGCTACATGGAAAATGTATGTTCTCGCTCCAGTGGCTGTCACCACAGTGGAGCCTGACAACTCCAGCCCTAACATCAGGAAACTGAACATATCGGTAATTATCCAGTTCAACTCAAATTCAGAGCCAAGGTTATTGTGAGGTTTTTAGTAGCGATTGATTTACTTTCCAAAAAAGAACAGGACAAGTATGTCTTTGATGCATTGAACTAAGGTGCCTGCCTTGTGACAAATCCTGGCTTTTAATTCAATCAGGGACATTTGTTCTCATTTGTCTTTCTCTCACACTGTTTATTGTGTTTCTTTACTTTGATCTATCCAAAGATGGTAAAAACCCACCCAGAAATATAACAGCATCCAGGTTTTAAACTTGGGTCATATGACAGTATAATTGCACATTTTCTGGTTGTAGATGTCTCATTTTGAAATGAGAATACACACATATATGAGAGAAACATGTTCTTATTCAATAAACATTTGAAAGAATCCTTTGAACTTGAGGTGCGGAACATCTACCAAAGAGCGTTGTTAGAAAAAGCGGTCACACTGAGATACAGAAGGGCGCATTTATGTAAGTCCGGCCCACACCGTATTGTCTCCTTGTGCAGTTCACCTTTCATAACAATATTAACTATGTTGCGCATAGGCCATACAGCATAAAAGGGCAAGTCAAGTTCCCACAAACATACGCATTCATGGAAGCAAAAACAACACACAGAAAACTCACAAGGCCTGACTCCACTCCACTAGGATGACTCGAGTCCTTTGTCTCGGCTGGACAAAGACTCAGTCAGTTGAGATGATGTCACCGCCGCCTTTCTCATGGGAGTAAACCTTTGTCTAGTAGAACAACAACAAAAAAATCTTTGTGTGGCATTGAACCCACATGTATTGGGGAAAATGAAGGCTGCTTCCGCTCTTTTCTGTTCCAGCATGTGATTTTCTCCCCTGACCTTCCTCTTTCTCCCCTTTCTCTATCTTTCAAGATTCCTCTACTGTTTCTTCTCTGACAGACTTTATTTCACTCTTTCTTTTTCTTCTCCGCTCTTCCTGTCTGCTCTCTTTCTGCATATCTCTCTCTCTCTTTCACAATGGATTTTCTCTCCCTTCTCTTTATATCTATTTGCATCAGTCCATCTCTGTTACAGTTTCTTCATGTCTTTGCATCTTTCTCTTTCTTTTCTATTTTTTTTCCTCTTTCAATCTCACAACACCCACCACCTCCCTCTCACTCTTTTCTGCTAATGAGTCATTCAAACCCCGGATATTTGGATTAGACTGCTGGCCACTTGTCAATGCCAAGGTCTGATCCACTGAATCCAAATAATTGAGTTTCTATAAAGGTCACGTCCATGATGCTGGTTTGGGTCAGTGGGTGTAGGGATTGGACTGGAGGCACCATTTAGGTCCTCAGAAACTCACTGACTCACACAACACATAGCTATGATCTCACTCAAAGAAACCGACATTAAACATGTACCGCTGATGTCACCAGCAGTTGGTAAGATTATGATGCATCAATGTGTAGTACACAGGTACTAAAAGACAATAATGTGTTTTGGTATGTCAATGTTTTATCTTTCCAACACTTGATTTAGTGAAATGGATGGATAAGTTCACTCATTTTTCAGAGAATACATTTTCTGGACAACTGAAATTAATTAACGTTCAGCTATAGTGTTACAATCTCAAATTAGTAAGAAAGATGCACATGTTAACTGCCGTAGAAATGATTTACAGTAAGTAATCTGTAATTATTGAAACATACAAACCAACTGTGGTGCAGCACACAAAAACCCAACAACCAGCAGTTTCAGTGAAGCTGTTCCCACTGACAACATGCCATAGCAGGCAGTGAAGAGGGCTGCTTTAGGTTACAAAAATGGCTGCTTTGTCTCCGGTAAGCTATAACTAGTCTATGCTATAATAGGCCGCTTAACACATTTCCAGAGGGAAAGCATTGGGAAAAGGACAAAAGCTCCCATCTTCACTTTGACATCATCGCATATATATCAGTTGTAATTATTTTGATGATTTGCAGCCATTTACACAATGGATCAGAATGGCTCTTTTTTACTACAATATATCATCATAATAGACACACTTCTTGTTTATTTATCTAAACTGGCCTTTTTCTCATCACATGCTGTCTAGTGTTTGTAATTTGAGTGTGTTTTTTAAGGTATCTGTTTCTGCTTGTTTCTTTTTTACAGTTTTTATGTTCTTATTTTTAACAATTATTCTTATGTAAAGCACTTTGTGATCTTGCTCTGTGAAACGTTGTCTTTTCTCTGTCTGTCAGAAAAAGGGCACCAAGAGGCGTTTGAAGTCCAGAGGTAATGGCTCCATAGTTGTGGCCTCAGACAGGGCTGTATCGATCCCGCAGATCATCATTGATGACTCAGTGAAGAAGAAAGATGTCTCATTTTTCCTGGAAGAGCCAAGGGAGACTGTTGAAGGTACTCACTAACTGTAGTGCGTTTTTGAAAGGAAATCAGCTGACCTCTATAAATTGCCTGTCTTCCAACAACTCGGTCCCAGACACATCAACTAGTCAAGATTACACATGAAAGCACTGAGCCCTGTTTTATTACTGCTTGATTAAACTGACTTCATGTTGGACCTCTTAATACCAGATTTCTTTTTTCAAAACTTGACACCTCAGAGTGCCATGTTCTGTGAAGGTGTTTTTTTAAGGAGGTGTGTTTGAACTGCATTGAATATCGTTGTGAAGCTATCTTTGCCGTTTTGATAAAATTCAAAGCCAGCTGGCAATGAAGCCCATGTCATGTGGAGGACATTTGAAAAAGTGATTTCCGGCAGTAATAAAACCAACTTATTTCGAATGTCTGTGAAAATAAATACAGCATATAAGCGTAATACGTATTTAGTGAGCTTAACAAATCTAATAAGGCACTAATTTTTACACATTTAGGCTAGTAGAGTCACCACAAAAGCTAGAAACTAGAAAAGCAACCATGTTACTGTGTCACCTAGATCTGATTACAGTAAATTGCTAAAGATGACGCAGGAGAGAGAGCAAGAGGAAGTAGAACATACAGTAGTACAGCAAAGTTACAGTAAGTTATATATTGGTAAGAGTGACCAAATCTGGTAAGACAGAAGATACTGAGTATTAATGCATACTTAAGGCCACCAACCTTTTACAGCGTGCTATGTACTGGTGAGAAATTAAGATAGTATAATTTTTAACCACACTAGTGACATGGTCCTAGCGATGGCTGTCCTGGCCACTTGGTTGGTCCACCACTTGTATATGGACTAATTTGTCTCAGCAACTACTTGATGGATTGTCATGACAGTTTGTAAAGACATCCATGGTCTGTAGAGGATGAATCCTAATGACTTTGGTGTTCCCGTGACTTTTTCTCTAGTGCAACGTGAGGTTTTAATTCTTGTGTGTGTGTGTGTGAACTGTATCAATTATTGCATGGGTTGCCATTACATTTGGTACAGACATCCAAGTCCCCTTCATGATGAGTTTTATTACCATTTGTGATCTCCTAAGTTTTCATTTAGCACCATCACCAGGTCAAAATTTAAATGAACTTTGGTTCACGACCAAATACTTGCAATTACCATCAGATTCAGCTGTACTTTGCGTTTTGTGCTATTCTATCATGCTAACACACTAAACCAAGATGATTAACATGGTAAATATTATAACTTGAAGTACAAAGTAATTACAAAATAAACAACCTATTTATCTGATTCTTAAAGCTAATCTTTGGTTCTCTCATGTAATACAATCAGTGGAGGCCATTACAGATTATGGGAAGAGTTGTTACGTGCTGGTTTCTCATTTTCGCACAGCAAACAGAGGCCATATCCTGATCCCCTTAGACCCAAGATGGCTGCCAGGTGTCTTCAGTAGGCCAGATGGAAGTCATTACAGTCTCAGTGGTGATTAGAGGTCATGGTTACAAGCTCTTTACTGCTTCACTTGTCCCCTTTGCTGGCCACAGACACTCACACTGGGCTTAAGTGGAAAAAACATTAAAATACAGTCTTGTCAAGGTTACAAGTGGGAATTTCTTGTTATACCACTTGAAGTTTACCAATATTGCCGCAGTCATGCCAAAGCCAAGTTGTGTTTTCCTTTTGTTGTCTGTCTGAAAAAAGCTCGGACTAAATGAATGAATTTCAGATTGTTCAGTATCCAGATATATGATGGTTCCTAAGTGTTGCCAGCACTTGTACATAACAATAGAAATAAAAATAAAAAAACAAGTCTGTACACGCAGCATATGATTGATGGCTGGTTGGTTAAAGAGTTGGTGGTTTAACGTCCTGTGTTAAAAGCCATTATCACCAAATGAATTGAACCAGACTCCAGGTTAATAAATGCACTTTATGAGTTTTTCCTGTCAAAGCGTGCCATCATAAAAGGAGCTAGAGTGACATAAACTTGACATAAAGGCCGACCATCACTAGAAGAACATCCACTTAAGTGCGTGTGGCAAAAGCAATCAAATTGAACTGTCAGAACAGTTAGATAGCACATTCTTTCCTGTAATCATTTTCATATTGTACATACAGTATACAAGCAACAAAACAAGCTGACAACACTCAGAGCTTATGTTCTAATACTTTTTATGTGTTCTTACATAATCCATAAAGACACATAAATAAATAAATACACATGGTGAGATTCTGGAGCGGAAAAAATAATTTGCCTTGCTGTACATGTCCTAAAACCATGTAAGGAAGTCAAAGCCTGCAGCCTGCTGTCACTAATGATACTGTGCAGAGTTGAAACAGCATGGGACTGTATGATCTCTGCTTCAGATCCAGCCATAAAATGGGCATCTGCAATGTCAACTATTTGCACCATAGCTGCTGCTTTTTATGTATTGTGTTAACATCACTGTTCCAAAGAGATGTGGAGTTTTTTTTAAATGAAATAGTTGTTGTAAATAGCAAACTTGTTTAATTTAGATTTTGCTGGAGGGGTTTATGAGTCAGCTAATACACTGTAGGTTGCATGGTAATGCAGTTTGGTTGTTTGTGAAACTGCATACTAAGTTTTAATTGCAACTAAATGTGTGTGTGCGTTGAGGTGAGGAGCAGGTAGTGTAGAGGGGGGTTTTAGAGCTTTTTTAACAATTTATTGTCTCAAGTTTAAAAGACGTAATATGTACAATTACTGTTGTTTTTAAAGAATTTGCAAGCTGTATCTGGTCCAATAAAATAAATCACATTACAACAAAGGAGGACATGATTGTGCAATAGAAATTGCAGTTGTGTTACAAAGCAGGAGCAGATAGAGATTCTTGATTACATTAGTTGGAAAAATGTGGCGTTTTGGCTGAAATTGTTGTGTGCTCGAGCCAATGTCACATTACCATGTTAATAATATTTCTGCTTGTCTTTGCAGGAATCAACCGAATGTTTAGACAAACAGGTGAGTCCATCTAACTCTCCCATCACATGTGAGATGCATAAAGTGGAATTTAAGGGTTTTGGTTATGACATTTTGTTACAGAGATGATGTCAGTAAGATCTTTCCTGAATCCTGGTCTCATGGCAGCTCAAAGTTTCCATTCCATAATCATGTATGTTAAGGCTATACCAAAATCCAAATAACAAGAACACAGCAATTTAATGAAAACTTTTTTATATGCCTGTTATTCTTTGTCAAAACTACAAACACAAAGGGTGAATATATATATTGTATATGTGATCACTGCAATGTCTAACCAGTAGCCCCTTCCACTGGCTAAGTGCTTCTTTTTCTCCTATTAAAAACTATTTTCTGTTAATCATTAGCTAGCCTGCCTTTTTAATGTGGCCCAGACAGTATTTTAATTAGACTCACTGCCTGGCTGGGCCTTTGTCCCCAACCGGACCAAACCAGAGCCAAGCAGAGAGACTCAGATACTGGTCCTGGGTTGACCTGGCCTGTTTTCTTTACTGGGTGCCCTGCCAACACCACGGGTGAGGCACAGTGCTGGCCTGGCTACGAATGGACAGGGGGCCTAGGGGACCGTGGGCACCCAGACTGGGGCACCAAAGAGAGGGTGGGAGGAGTTGATAAGCGGCCATTGTGGAGCTCCAGTGGTCAGAAATAAACTGGTCATTGTTTGGTTTAGTCAGTGTCCAGCTTATCGCTCCACTTATCTGTCTGGCCCCTCCCACCTCCCGTCTGTGAGAATCTCTCTGTCTCTCTCTCGCTCTCTCTTTTTTTTCTCTGCACTCATTCTTTCCTTCTCCCTCTCCTGACCATGGCCCATACTCTCCCAACTAAACACGTTTGCACTGATGGGCCAGATAAACTACATGTTGTTAATAAACCCTTATCCTGTTTGCGTAGCCGATAAGCCAGTTCACGTCTCCTTCAGTGAGCTGAAGTTGAGGCTTGTTAGCTCTGGTTACCCCCCTCCTCCCCTCTCTTTCGCTCACTTTCTCTGCTTCCCTCTCTCTCTCTCAGTCGCGGTCTCTGCTTCCGGATCGGACAATGTTAAACAAACTCGATGATGGAGTACAAGTGAGGTTGAATGGCTTTTGCTTGAATGGCAATGGTCATTCTGTCTCTTGGACACAGATTTGCCTCCATTCTTTATCACAATGGAGGTCTGGTGGTTTGGAGGAGAGACTTGTCAAACTCCGACGCTGACAGTCTGACTGCAGGTCAAGACCCCTCTGCACATGTTGTTTTTTGCTGTTGTTTTTAGCCGGGCCAGCAGCAACTGAAGCAGTGCAATTTCACTGCAGTTTCCTCATACGTACTCATATATAGAAGTTTTGAAAACCTCCATGTTAATTCAGAAATGTTGCACTCCTGTTGTAGACCAAATGGTTACACAATAACGAAACTCACTGATGTAAAGAGTGTTTATTTAAACTTTATTCCTTTCTTCTTTGTTTACCTTCTTCTCCTTTCTTTCTTTTCTCCTATTGTAATTTTTCTTTGCATGGCATCAGGCCCTCCTCATCATTCTTGGTCGTCTTTCACTGTGAGCTGCCCTGGCTCTCCAGGTATCTTTCTGTTTCTTTGTGTCTGCTTTTGTGTCACTCATACACACAATTAAATATATCTGCACTTCTCAGCTTATTTTGATTTGGACCCCAAGTTTTTATCATTGGTCTTATGCTGAATAATAGTTTAAACATAATAATTAATTCCTTCATGCCAAACTATGTGCATTATTATTTTACATTACATTTAGGCATTTAGCAGACGCTTTTGTCCAAAGCGACTTCCAAAAGTAAGAGCATTATTATTATTAAGCATATATTATTATTATTTGCTTAGTTTCAGAGCTATGCACTACAACTATAACATTGTTTCTTTCAAATCAGAATTAATCTGAAGTTTCTTTGCAGTAAAGAAGAATCATGACATGAACACCTCCATCGACATCTGTCGTGCAAACAGCATAACCGATGAGCTGGACTACATGAGTGAGGACATTCCCCTGCCTGTGGTGACTAACAAAACTCAGTAAGTCCCAGAAAAATGTCTCTACTGGAGCCCCCATCTCCCTCTGATCCATCACCCTGCACTGACCTCCATTCTCTGATAAATACAATACTGATTTCCCTTCTCGTCATAGTACCCAGAGGCCTTTTGTCAGACCAGAGAGCCCCTCTAGCTGCTCTCTAAATTAAGTTGTTTTGTTGAACTCTCTTGAGGGTTAAAGAGACTCTCGAAGGGCCAGGGCCATGTCAGGTACAGAGAGTTATAAAAGGGATTATCCCTTGAGTCTTGAGAAATATGTCAAAGAAATCCCTCTCAATATGTTGTACGACATGTTAAGGTATCAGATGGCTTGTCACCACATGCCCTCATAGGATTAATAATTCCCTGCTGTTGGTTGCTGTGTGAATAGCGAATGTATTTTGATGGTGTTTCCTCCTCCTAGTCATCTCTGCCGCTCAGCTTCATCTCTGGCCTTTTGGCTTTTCTTATTACATTCTCCTCTCTGTGCCCTCTTGAAAACAAAAAGCTTAGTGCCTTTGTCCCTACCATATAGGGCGGAAACCTTACAGTTTCCCCCAATTTAAAGTTTTGGTTCAAAATATCTAAAAGGTAAAAAATTGCTCTCCCCCCCACAGAGGATCATCATGTAAAAGCACGTTTAACAGTAAAACGAGAGTAATGAGTTTCCTCTCTCTCTTTCTGTCTTTTAACCTGCCCGTTCGTGGCATTGTTCCAGAGCGCTTTCTCCACAAAGCACTTCAGTTCAACAAGGCATTGTACTGGTTCTCCTGCTATTGTTCTTCTTCTTCTCTCTTTTTACCCCCTTTCTCCATCTCTCCATCCTTCCATCCACCCTGATCTTATCTGCTGGTCCAAGGGAGACCCTGGAAAATGTCCATTTTGACATACCACGGAAAACATGACTAGCCACTACCCAAACTACTATTAATCATTTAAAATGTGATGTGTGCGCCACTCCTGGAAAATGTGATTAGAGTTTCTCATATTTTATTTTCTTGGCTGTTTCTCTTTTTCAAATGGAACCTATTATTTTTTTATTGGTGTTTAAGAATACGTCTGGTTCATTCTTGAAACAAACATCTGTTCTCACACATGTAGTGTGTATACTGGATTAGAATCTAAAAGTATAGTGGCCATCATTGTATCAAGGAAGATTGCAGAGACCTAATGCAGTATGCTGATGTGTAAAGAAGTAACTAATTACTATGTCTGGTAACAAAAGAAATAGTGGTTGTGTGTGCTCTACCATTTTATTATGGACTATCACAGCTGTGTCATTGTCTGTATCATACATAGAGTGACAGTTTGAGAAACTGTTGCACAACTGCAAGGTGATAGGTTGCATCCACTTCAGCTACCATATTTACCATATTACTTCCAAAGTGGCAGACACTGAAACCCAAAGTGCTCTTAAAGTGGCACCAAATACTCTGTGAAAAATGTGTAAGTGTGAGCTTGTTGAGAATATGCAAAGAAACGTGTCATGTCTTGTAATCTAGCCCTTGTTCTCCTAACAGAAGATGGCGCTGTACTCATTTACAGTATGCAGGCAATGTGCTGGTAGCCCATAGCCTGTTGTGACATTCTTAGCATCATCGTCGTTTCATCAACCTTTGTTACAGTCAACTGAACTGTTTTATAACATTTTCGCACAATTGGATCTTACACAGTTAATTACAGCATAAGCCTGTAGTTGGATTGTATGCTAGTTAATTCATTATTAATGTCCCTTGAGCAGATGTAGCAGTTATCTGGACTTTCCTAAAAATGTCATCCTTTTTTAAAATGACTTAAAATCTGTAATCTGTAATCTGTGAAGGAACATTCAGCTTGTGTCATCTCCTGGCCTGGATATGTGTACATGTTTGTACATGTTTTTTTAATGACCTTTGTGTGTGTGTGTGTGTATGTGTGTGTCACCATTTGCATGTGCGTGTGGTGCCTTCGACCGCTGGGTGTCAATGCTTGAGTGTGTGAGAGCTAGTTCTTCCAACTACAGCATCTGTTTGTATGCGTTGCAGGGCTGCTGTGCCCATCACTCAGCTGTAACAGCCAAGCTCTGATTTGGGCCGTGCTGGGCACATTCTCATAATAGCTAGTTTGTTTTGCCCCTGGTGTCACGCCATCAAGGACAGAACAGGGATTTTGGCATCCAGCTACCACATCCGCCTATACTGCCTGAGGCGTGCACACACACCGCATCAGTTTTCTGCTGATTTAAATCCAGGTATTGGAGTTTCTCCACACCTTCAAGCCATAATGTATATTTGACGTGAGCTGGCGCTTTTCTCCGTTTAGTTTGATGCTTGTTCAAACAGCCTTTATTCTACAATTTTGGTCTATCACTTTGATTTCTCTGTGACAGCACTGGCTGGAACTGTTTGGCTTCGCAGAAATAGACTACCCCTAAAATTAGTGTGTGTGTGTGTGTGTGTGTGTGTCAACATCAATACAGCTGGCTGTGACGTCCTTGGGCTTCTGAAGAGGAAGCGGTGAAGGGCAGCCTCCGCACGCAATTATGACTTTTGCTCCTCCGAACCCAAAACATACAAACATACACCAACTGTACACAAACACACATATCTTTTCCCCTCTGAGAAGATGAATCTCTCTTGTTTGTTTGTTTAAAACCAGTTTACGGTGATTTGTTAAAAGAAAACAAGAAGCACATGCACTTGTTCCCCAACTGTCAACATCGTTCTTCCCTTTTTACAGTAAACACTTCCTTCACTATTTGTTTTCTCGGCCCTGTGTAAATGAGGCTTGATTTTGTTGCAATTCGGTTTGATGTGATACAGTATGAGTGTGCAGCAGTACGAGATTTACTGATTAACTGTTGAATGAAATCATAACATACCCCAGTGGGGCTAGTGGGGCTAAGTGATCCTAAATCCACCCCAAAGCAGATTGACATTTACCCTCATGGAGAATGAGTAAATGTTTCCAAGTGCACTTCTTGGGCCCCAAACAGCGGAAGACCTTGTTTAGCTGATTGCAGTGATTGTGTTCCTATCTCTCTCTGCCTGCTCTCTGCTATAATACCCTTTTTTTCCCTCTCTCTCTCTCTCTCTCTCTCTCTCTCTCTCTCTCTCTCTCTCTCTCTCTCTCTCTCTCTCTCTCTTCACTTTATAACTGCATCATCTCTGCCTCTCCATGTATTCAAAAGATACCCTAAAGAGAAAATAACTCTCCAGGTCCTTTTCTCTGTATAGCAGCACCGGCTCAGTAACGTCTGTCATCTTGTGACCTAAGGCAGTTGCCCGTTCCTCCTGCTGGGTGTGGCCAGGTTCTTTGCCCTTCTCCTCCTCCTTCTCGCCTCCTCTCAGACCTGTAAAAGCCTGCATGGGCCACCTGCAGGCAGCTCTTAATTAGTTCCCCTCTTACAAGTTAGCAGGAGATAAACAATGAAAAGCCACTGCAGCGCCACAGGAGGGATTGCAGGCAGAGACACATGCATCACGGCCTGTCCTCTTCAAGTAGGGGCCTCTCTCTGCTGAGCAACTGGCGTCTTTTGTGCAGAGCTCTGAACAAATTGACTTTTTGTCTGCGTGGCCTCTGCGTGCCTGTCTTTTACACTGTACTCTGACATTGATGGTACGGAGGGGTGTTTCAAACATATGGTGTTTAGTCAAGAGGAAACATCTAAAATGCATTAATGGTTTCTGTAACAGGAGTCTTTTTAAACCTTGAATACTGTCACTTTGATAAATGTTTGTGATGTAAGTTCCCCCCTAACAGCATGCCCCCCTTCTCCTCAACTTTGTGTTCCAAAACATGTGCTGACCAAGAAGTTATTTTATGGGGCTTTATGCAAGATTCAACAGTTAAACTAATATGAAAATATCCAATAAATCCTCTTAATATTTTTGGCTTTACTGCCAAGTATTGGAATGACAAACTAGACTAGGCAAGTGCCCCACTTTGGGCACATGCACAAGACCCAGATGCACACACATATGCAGACAGACAAATGGATTGGGTAAGATCTGTGGCCTCCTGCCCTGCAGCAAGAAAAGCCACCCGGGTGTTGCTGCTTTATGAAAAGATAGAAAAAGAAACTAAAAAGAACAAATTGTGCCCTAGTTTCTTGACTTTCTGCCAATTTCTAGAGCATAAAAAAAAGACAGAACCTAGTTTTGGTGCAGTAAAACAGTCACACTGATTCATATTCTCTGGACAGCAGAACTGTGCATGGATGGATTCAGTAGTTAATCTCATTACAGACTCTGGGCTTTTTATGTGGTTGCTGACCTCCACTCTACCTCTACTCACTTGGACGTATTAGAATTTGTTTAATTGCTCACACTTTTCCAAAATACAACCCGCATACATTCTACAGTTAAGCCGGCAGTACAGTACAGTCAAAATTAAACTCGGCTTGTTCTTACAGACGATAGGTTGATTGGAGGCGTTGGGGTTTGATTGCTGCTGTGTGCAGGGCTCTTGTCAAAACTTGTCAAAACTTTAACACAGATGTTCATTGCCCCCATTGTGCTGCGTCTGCATTTGGTAAACATTGTCATGCGATTAGTTGGAACATTTTACATGTGGGCTTAAGGTTGAAGTTATTGTTAATATTATTTCCTCTTTGGATAGATTGTGACTCTAAGACAACTCCAGCTTCAGGCAGCTTGGAGAGAAATTCATCCCTCCTCTTTTCTCCATTGACGATCAGTCAATGCCACAGTCATGTGACAACTCCGTTTTTATACGTCTGTATTCCATTTGAAAACAACATGCCTGGTGGACGGCTTTGACTTACAAAGCTTTACCGCTTTGAGTTGCGTAGCTGAAAAAACAGAACCGTGTCCTATTTGTTTCTCTTTCATTGCGTCACACTGAGATGTGACTTGTCAGTTATGTGGTAGAAGGTGGGTTCGGACAAAAATTTAGAAATGATGATCGTGTTCGGTCACGTCATACTTGACATGGTACTTCCTGTTCAGTGCTGGGGTTTGTTATTTACGTGACAACAAGTGAACGCAACATACAGGTGGTAAATATTCATGTGGCCTAGCGAAAGAAATTTGCTTCAGCCTATGTTTACTATGTTGGGCTTGGTTACTACTCTGTTGGACTCGGGTCGGGTTTGGACAGATATATGTGTCCTGCACCGCAATATCACACAGAACTTGAGGCTGTTTTCAAAACAGACTCCTTATTGTTCCAATTTTGCAAGTGAGGCCATGTTGTCCAGTGTTTATGTTGAGCTTTACTGTGAACCTTTACCCATTTCTACATGATTTCTGTTTCTGCCCCCCTAACTGTTACACTAAGTGTCTTATTAAAAATGTACACCTCATAGCATGTAAGTATTTCTTTTAGCTGTGTTGATGTGAGTCATTCAGAACTGAAGCGTCGGTCAGGAAGAATGGAGTATTACAAATGTAACTGCAGTTCAATTCATCCTTCATTCACTGTCTCTGTCTGAGGGAGCTCATCGTCCATCATTTCAGGCCACAAGGGACTTTTCTGGTATGACTTAACGCGCACACGCACAAGATGCAGGGTATCCTGTGTTACAGCATAGCCTACTGCAATAAAAGACAGCTTTTTTTCTAAACAGAATTTATTTTGAGTGTTATATAGAGTACTTAAATAAAAGATATGTGATACTTAAGTGCATGTCAAAAAAGTAACTAAAATGTAATATCACTTGTAAAATAAGTTCCTGATTGGATCAGGGTACACTAATCTAAATCACACACTGTTTACTACAGAGACAAGATGATGCAGTGTGTTTAAACTTTTACTGTTCTTCCACCAAGAGAGATATCATTGGCCACTGGAAAAAATGATTCTGCCAGGGCCGAAAAGAGATCCAGCAAACCATCTTTTATGACATTTACGTCACACCCAAGGCAATAAAACATTTTCAAAAAGTACTTAATTAAAGAGTTCATTTTGTCGGGCTTGACAATGGCCATCCTGCATTAATGAAGGCCCTTGTGCTGCTCTTACAAGGGGTGAGAGTCTTTACTCCCCCTTAGTGGTGTTAGTGGTTCTGGGAGGGTTTTATGGCGTGAGACCATCAGTGACTGGGAGAATGGCTTGCTTTATGGCCTCTCACCACAGGTTGGAAAATCCAGAGACTCAGCAAGCAAGTACTGCATAAATAAACCATCCAGACCAAATAAAAAAAAATACTCTCACCAACTTGATGTCTAACTGCTGCATCCAGATTGTTGACTGGTCTGTGTGCAGCGGTTGGAAATGATATGAGCATCATTTTGGCTCTGCTAGCTTGACTTAAATCTGCCCCGGGGCCTATCACGGCATGCTGGTTTGGTAAGTATCCTGATGTGGTGCGGTGGATCAGGGTTCAATCATAAATCAGCATGAGTGACTAACTACCCATGGACTATAGCGTTCACAGCTGCAGCAAGCCAAAAATAGGTTGAGTTGGGTTCATAACCAATCATTCAGTATTAGTTTCTCTTGCTGGTTTATTTTACAGTGTGTTCTGTATAAAAGATGACACTGTAGACAGACGTGTTGTTGCTTTCTCTTGCTTTTTCTCTAAAGTATGAAGGTCAAACAAGACAGGGTTGCTTGCGATGCTGGCTGATTTAACTGTTGGACTTTACTGTAGTCAGTTGCTCTGTTTAATAACTATACAATATACTCACAACTGAAGCTTATATTCACCTAACAAGGCGCATTCCTGCAAATATGCTCAAAAATCATGACTGACCATTAAGACCAATAAAAAAAGAAATTTAAAGTGAGTTGAAAGATTTGTTTCCATAGGAGGAACTCCTACTATATATTTTTTTTGTATGTATATGGTTGATGTGTGTCCATGGGAGTGTATTTAAAATTTGTAAAAAAAAATCTGGTGGACCTTCCTCAGCTTTCCCCCTGTGCCCTGCATTGCTTTGTCTTTGGCATCGGTGTCT
>JAVQJL010044283.1:0-33126 GCA_036024295.1 Nannoperca obscura | reverse complement strand
TTGAAAGTGTGGTGGACGGCGTGTTTTCCCACGCATGCGCAGTTGGTGCTGTTGGTTCGCGGACGAGTCCGCGCGGTCATACTTGATTGCCCGGTACGCGTTCGTACGCGCAGAGCCGTAGCGGACTGCTCTGATGATGCAAATGACGTCATGCGCACACTAGCGGACGGCTGCGGACACGCGGACGCGGAAGGTATAATACTGGCTTAAATCAGAATTACAATCTAGGGGCATGGAGTTTAAATAAGGAGGGTGTTGTTCATCATACCAGACATGGAGGGCATCATGGTTTTTGGAGACTGATGCACATTAGGCATATCTCAACCTCTGCTGTTTCAATTTTGACCATTCTTTTGTAGATCTGTCACTCGCAATTCCCCCAATTTTATCAAAGCGAAAGACTAAATTGCTATTTTCACCAGCTAATTGCTAACTGTGTATTTCAAAGCAGTAAAGTTATTGACTGTAAAACCAAAACAATGAGTTGAAAGATGCTAAAATGCTTCGTAGAGCTGAGGAAAAAAGAGTCAGGTGGTAGTTCTATGTGGGTTTGTCACTATGATGGACAGTTTTCACATGGCACCCAGTTAACTGACCCATTGTTAATATTAAAATATTGCTTAGTCCAGCTTTAAGGTCAACTTTTCCTTATTTGAAGCATTGCATTATGGTTAGCGATTTGAAAAAGATATAGGTCAAACACCTACGTACTGAATTTGCAAATTCCCTGGGATATCACACTATGGAATAAACACACTAAATGCATATTAATGTTCCCATAATTGTTGTTACCTCATTAAAAAAGATGTGTTTGATGGAGGTGAGATAACAAAAGTAGTGTATCAGCAGAGAGTCTGAGCTGCCTTTGTCCTCTGTAATGTGGCACTGAGCTGTTAATTGGAGGATCAGATGGGGCTGAGGGTACAAGGTCTCTCTAACAGATGGTAGGAGTCTTGAGTCAGATAAATAAACCATTAGCCCAGCAAGGAGATATTACCATGAGAGGGAGCCTCGTGCCAGCATTACTGACAGCTTGGTTACAAAATAAAACAACATAGTGTATTATGTTGGATATTCATTATGAACTCATGGACTACTTTGTTTGGCTGAAAAGGAGTAATAAAAGATGATGGAGGGAACCCACCACTGCAAAATTCATGTGACAGATAAAGACTGTCATGATGACAAGAGAAAACAAAAGACATCCATTTTTGCTGTTAGCCTTCAACCGTCAGATCTGGACAGCAGGGATCTCAGCTGATTGGACAGTTTTATGTTAATGCCAGTCTGAAATGCGGTTGCCCTACTTAGGCTCTGACATGAAACAGACACAGCTAATAGACTTCTTTGGGCCTCAGGACTTCTGATATCATTAATACAAGTTGGCAAATTTACATGAAGAGAGAGTGATTCTGTGATACCATTAAGAATGCACATCCTATATTAAAATGTAGAGTAAGTGGGACTTTTATTACAAAATGTTAAACGCAATTATAGTAATATTGAACAGGCACCAGAGGGAAACAGATTTAAAGTTGAATCAGTGAATCCAATCCTGCGTTAACATTTATTTTCAAACCTATAAAAAATCCTTGTAGACCACATGAACCACCCTCTGATGGATTATTGGACTCTCCGCACTAAATACTGCTCTATAAAACTGTACAAAATGAAGTTGTATGGCGTTTTACATTTTGAACAATCTTACTGTATTTATCACCGTGGAAATGGCCGTTCGTGCATATTGCTAATTGGAAACAATAGCTGTTGAGGGTATGATCTGGAGAGCACAGGTCGCTTTTTTTAACACACGTTTGCAAATTCGAATCGCTGCTGGTATATTAGTAATGCTAATATACATTTTTAATAAGAAATATTTGCATGCATGTATTTTGCATTTTGAGTTGTTTATTTGTCATGTCCCCAGTGTGTAAAGGCGTCAAATGTGCAAGTTTGTTAATAAATGCAAGTTAAAAGTCATGAGAATTAATTTAGACCGAGTCAAAGAGTAAAAAGGAGCCTGACAGGGATTTCTGCACCCAAGCAATAGGCTACATTCTTTTAGAAGTTCCAGACTGCAAACAGTGTTTCTCTCCTGAAGTAAAAAGTCTAGCACAACAGTGCCTGTTGTTAGTCTCTATGTAAAAAACACTTTCGCTCATTTGGATTTTTCTTTCCCTTGTGTGGTGTGTGTGTGTGTGTGTGTGTGTGTGTGTGTGTGTGTGTGTGTATATATATATATATATATATATCTCCAACATCTCTTACAAATGACAAATTCCAACAACATTTGAAAGCTCATCATATATAAAACAATAATTTATTATTTCTCTCATTTTACAAGACATCAAATTGTGTGGCTAACTAAGGATTTGTTAAGCTGTTACTCTGTTCAATACATGAAACCCTAAGAAAGCAAAAGCGACTACAAGATGTGCTCTAACAAACACAGGCATTCAAATTTCAATGCGAGAAACATCTTTCTCTGAAGATACGTACATACACTATGTTCACGTTATGATGTTCTCTACATATTGAGACAGATGGTACACCGCTGGTGGTATTCACTTTGGGAAATCAGCACCATAACAAAGAAATTAAAACTAAAAAAGTGGCTTTGTTACAAAAAAGTTTATTTTTTAATTTACAAAAGTCCTTTTGAAAAGGATTACTTGTTCTACCTTGCAGGAAAATAGCATTGTTTCCATAAAAGCATTATGCATAACAGTAAAATACTGATAAGAGATATACGTATAGTACGAACAAATAATGTAAAATAGTGTAAATGCTGGCTGTTAATGTATGGCACACAGTCTTTACACACTTTCAAAACCTTTCAAAAAAGTCAAATATTGTGTATTTGTTTCCAAAATTATTCAAAAGAGCAAGCACAAAGGTAGAAAAAGTAATTGAAAGAATTTGAAAAGTCTCCAAAATCATCCTTAAAGCCATGTCCAATTCATGTCAAGACCAACCATCATTTAAAGGACCTTCTCTTCACCTCATTGGTGGAAAATGTTCATCCAGGAGAGGCTTTCCTTATTCACTATTTACAAAATGTTGCCACTTTGAACGAGGCAGAAATCTCTACCCCAACTGGTAGTGTCCTATGTACACTCAATAACACTCCAGTCCGTCCTCCTCTGGCTGGCCTTCCACCTGAACTCAGGGCAGGACTTAGACTGTGGTCACAGACAGGAGAGAGTTGTAAACCCTAGTGCCATCAGGTGACTTGGTACCGTGGGTCAGCAGTTCCTGGATGGTCATCCAGTTGTCAAATATTTTCTTATTCCTCTTTTTCATCATCTTTTTGTGGCTGAGTTCGATGATGTTGGGCTCCTTTTTGTCCTCTGGGCCGGCCTGCTCTTTCAGACAATCGACTCGGCTCTGCTTCATGAACTCACGTCGTTGCCTTTGCTCTTTGGCGCGAACTGCATGCTGCTTCCTCTCCTCCTTGCTCCAGTAGCGGCCCATCTTCAGCTCGCTTATGGCGTCATCATCTGTGGTCATACCGCTGCGCTCCTCGTGAATGCGCAGGGCACGCTCCCTCAGCAGCTTGTCCCGGACAGGCCGCTTGGTGATATAGCGCGTGCCATCGCTGCGGATCTTCACCTTCCATTCCATCTTAGGCTCCAAGTCACTGGGGGTGATGGGGTCCCGGCACATGCTGACCAGACTCATCTGGCTCTGGGCGTACTCCACGGCTGACTTCTGCTGGATCAGTTGCATGTAGCTCTGATAGTGCTGAGCGTGGGCGGGGATGTGGGCGTGCTTATAAGGTGAATGTGGCTGAGAAAAGCTCCGCCCGGACTTACTGTTCTCTTCCACCTTCCTCTCCTTGCTCTCCGCCTGCAGGGTTCCATCTGGATCCTTGGAGGAGCCTTTGCTCCGGCTGGGGCCAGAGGCTTCCTGCACAGGGGATAGGAGCGGTTTGGGCATTCTGCCGTTAGAGCTGGTGGAGCCAGACGCCCCAGCCGGACCCTGATTCTCTGCTCCTCGACGGAGCGAGTTGTCTGGAGACAGCTCCAGCGTAAGGGGGGTGCTGCGGCAGCTCTCGCCAGTGTTGTAGGCACTGGAGCTGTCCTTGTCTGATTTCTCTGGCAGCTCTGTGATGTCTGACAGCTCATGGCGGCGTGCGTCAATGCTGGTATTGTAGTTGCGGAAGCCACTGTTGTGGAGCATCCAAGACTCACGGCACTGCTCCCTCAGCATCTGCATCTTGTGAGCACGGACGATATTCAGACACTCCAGCTCGATGGTGCGCAGCTCCTCGTTAAGCAGCTCCAGCTCTTTGTCTACACCCTCTTGGTCGTGACCTCCTGCCCCACCACCGTGGTAGTATAGACCCTGGGCTCCACTGTTCCTCATCTGGCACTTGAGCTCCAGGAGTTCTCTGAAGCGCTCACACTCATCAGCCGGAATGCCCAGAAAGTCAGCGTCAGCGTAGTCTGCAGACATGAACGACTCGCTGCTGAAGGGCAGGTCAGTGCTGCCGAGGGTGTCCTGGCTGTAGGTCAGCTTCCTGCAGCTGCCCAGCGTGTTGGAGGCCGTGGTCTGGTCATCGCCGAGGTTCTCCTGCTCCGAGCTCTCGTCGTTTCGCGTACTCTCATCTGTGCGACCGACCCCGCTGTCCTTCTCATGGTGGTTGGACAGCAGCGTGGCTGTGTCTGTGGTGCCTCCATCCTCCTCATGCTTCTTCTGTAAAGACAGACAACAGAATGACTCAGAAATAGTGCTGCATCCAAGGACAAAGAAAGGGGACTGATTGTGAGTGGAAATATTGCAGTCAACATAACTGAACACGCAATTTATAGTGTGTCTCTACACAGGACACTGTGGTGTATAATTGTTATTTTTTAAATTACGTGACAAATGGTCAGTTCCTGCTGATTTTCTGAAAGTGTGTAAAATACAGTTACTGACTCTAATCAATTTTGCATTAAAATGGGAAGGCCATTAAAACAAATCAAACCAAAGCAGAAATAAAATATAAGAAATATATAATACTTATTATTAAGTCTATTTTTAGTATGGATAATGTACTTTTTAAATATAATGTATCTGCTTTTATTACTATTGCTAAAAGTGTTACTTATTTTAATTTAAAATTGACCTTTAAAAAGTGGTTTCCACATAACAGTGTCCATGTTCTGGAGTTACTGAAACCCTATTGAACAGCTGTTAGCCTCAGCAGAACTGGCTCGGTCAAAAAAATCTATAGATGAACATATGTGTTAGTGCAGATTGATTGTGCTAATCTGCGTCTTCACGCTGTGCACATGTGTGTGTGTGTGTGTGTATGTGTGTCTGCATGTGCGTGTACCTGCTGCAGCATGCTGGCAGTGAACTGCATGGCCTGATGGTGCTGCTGCTCCAGCATGTCCATGTGGAGGTCATCCAGGAAGTCGTTCCTGTCATCATCCATCCAGCCCTCATCCAGCTGAGACGTGGAGTGTAGAAGAGACGACTCATTAGATGCAAATATTCAACTGCAAAGTTTTACTAAAAAGATGAAGCATTTGCTATTGAGAGTCCTACAGAACCTTGTTTGCTTCCAAAAGCGACCATATGAGATTTTAACATGAAATGCCTTGTTGTCATTAACCTGAGTTCACACCCATAATGATTTCGTAATTACCTGGATCTCTGGTCTGGCCACCAGCAGAGAGATATTCTGGTTCCCCTCACTGGTCAGAAGCGCTACAGCATCCTCCCGGTTCTGGATCTCGACACCATTGATCTTGAGGGACAGAAGGAAATAATAAAATACCTCATCTTTTTCAAAAGAATGACTGTTTCTACTTTTTCTGCTATTACATGTAACTCTAACTACCACTTCTTTAAGTTCTTAACGTAAGTAAAATATGTCTGTAAAATATAATTGGTGATTAATTTACAAGCAAGCAATTAGAAATATACCTAAAATGACTGTTGAAGAGACAAGTAAATCTGCTGAGATTGCAGTGATCTTACCTGAATGATTTTGTCCCCTTCCCTAATTCTGCCATCCTTTGCAGCAATGCTGTTTGGATCAATCTAAAGACAAGAGAATGAAAGAGTAAGAGATTAAGTTACTACTTTAAGATCACCCTTTCTGTTGTTTATTTTCAGAGCCCTAGTAGCTGCCCTACAATACATACCTCACTAATGTAGATCCCAGCCTCGTCCTCGTCATCAGTCCTGTAACAGATCGTTAGGCCGAGCTTTTCTTGGATATTGGCTCGGTACAAGTCCACTTCCTGGTGAGACACGTTCACAAATTTATATCCCATTCATCTGAAATGATTAGGGTTTTTTTCAAGTTTGAGAAGAAAATGATTGTATATTTGCTCATGTTTTTCTGGACAGAATATATTGACTATGAAATGGGATCATGGAGCAGCAGTGAACCATCAATCACTGTAATGAATCTTTCAGCTGGACGCGGGGAAGCCATTGGCTTTCTTACAGGCCCACTGACAGAATGAGAGATGATACAGTGGAAGGCGGATGGGTAGAGTCCCATTTTTTGCTTGTCAACGCCTGTAATCTCACAGATACAGATAAAGATACGGGCTGTGCTGTTCTTCGAGGGCAGACGACGGGCTCTGTGAGGGTTAACCCCCCAAAAATGGTGTCGTAACTGAATACTGAAGACAATCCTAAAGGAATAGTTTGACATATTGGGAAGTACGTTTACTCCTTTTTGCAGAGAACTAGATGAGAAAATCAGTACCATTCTCATTCTATATGGTAGATATGAAACTACACCCAGCTGCTGGTAAGTTTAGCTTAGCATAAAGACTGGAAGTAGGGGGAAAGGGCAGTATTTCTCAGTGAACATGCTCTCTGGACTGACTGCGTTCAGTGATTGAAGAACAACAGCACGTTCAGTCGAAACGTGAGTCCATATGTCCATTCACTGATCCCTGTTGTTTTTTCCGGGGAACTTTCCTTTGTTTTTTATTTAAATGATTTAACGTGACAATTTAATACTTTTTTTCTCAGCATACACAAAGTTTACAAGAGTGAGTTTATTCCAGTGTCTGGATCCTCTCTATTCATAATACTTCAGTTCCACAGTTCTATACAACAGCTATTCAATGTTTTTGAAATAAGAGCTAGATTTTGATTCATATTGATTAAATTATAGCAATCTGGAAAATAATAATAGCTAATGATACATCTAATTATTTTATGAACAATATTTAAAAACAAATCTTTATACATAAAAATATAAAATATATTTTTAAAGAAGTTATGCATGTGAGGTAATTAACAACATCTAGTGACTTTTTGATCAGACTTTAGATTTCCATTGAATATATTTGGCAACACATGCAGAAATATGTTAGTAGCATATAGTTTAGAATGTGTGGGAAATACCTATACAAATAAGCTGACATTATTTAGTTGTTTAGTCTAAAGTTAACATACAACATTTTGAGATATGTTATCCTTCTATATTAGCTATATGGAGTCCAAGCTGGTTGCCACCAGGCAAGAAAGCAAACAAATCTTATTCTTAAAATGTGAGTAAAGGACTTGTTTTAATTGTCTACTAGTAGACATATAGACATCCGATTATTTCCAACTTTCTCGTGCAAAGTAGACACATTATGATGCATACTGAGTGACAAAGCATGAAGGCGGAACATAAAATGGTGTTTTGATGCAAACAGCATCACTGGATTGTTTGTCTTTTCTAAGACAGAGTAATTCTACAAGGACAAAGGGGTCAGTCAGTGTTAGTTTCTTGCACATCTGCCATTAGCTGAAGCTGCCTTTACCTTTCTGGTCCCAGGCTCATAGTTCCATATTTTTAAAATCAAAGGTCACTGAAGGAGCCCAACAGAGGCTTGATCATCATCCAGGCATTGTTAGCCTGCATCATCAGATTCATCACTGCAGACTTATTATCTGTGCGATCTAATTATCCACCGGGCCTCATCTCCACTGCATAGGGGCCAAGGAAGACTTATTATGCCTTGTCACTAATAAGTAATGATGTCACCATTGTGCATCTGTTGGAACAAAACCAGCAACTCGATTCCTGTCTGGCATACATCTCAATGTCTGTATGTAGGGAGAGTGCCCCATCAATAACTGTGATGTATCAGGACATGTGGTCGCTAGAGAGGCCATTGGACTGGAGACACAGAGGCGACCTTGGGCCTGCTTATGTAGCAATGATGCGCTGGCGTCTGAATGTAGATCTTCACTGAAAGAAGAGTAAAGAAAAGGGAAGGGAGTTGCCGTTTACCTCATATTCCAGCTCCTCACGCTCTATGTCCTGCTGTATGCCGTCGAGAAAGTCATTGGGGTCAAAGTATGCATGTCCTGGAGGATGCCTGAGACAAGACAAAGAGTGTCAAATAAACTGGAAAAAGAGTGCAATGCAAATTAAACAGATTCGTATTAAAATAAAAAATAATTTACGAACACATTTGTCAATCTGGATTTAATTTTGCCCTGGAGTTTGAAATTTAAATGAGAAGTGGAGAGGAAATAATAAGAACTCAATGCAAAAATGACTCTTGAATCAGATATATTGAAGCTACACCCAGAGGCTAATCGCAAATTAACATGCTGTGTTATTAATTTGACTCAGAAATCAATTAAAGAAATCACGATTATTCATGAAAGGGCAACTGCTGCTGCCAGAGTGTAAAATGTAGCCAGACTTTCCAAACTCCACACACACACACACCAATAGAAGCAATTTGGGAATATGTAAATCCAAATGAACTGAACCATCATTTTAATGCGGCTGTGTGCCCCTGAGGAGCTTGGGAGTCATCTCCCATAAGTGACAGGGACATTTTCCTTCCACAGTTCAGACACGTCCTGTGTGATTGCAGCAGTGTGGTCTGGAGAAGAAGATATGGTGTCGCTTTCTTTATTAACAGTTAAGGTGAAAGGTATGATTGTGTCTCTGAGTCAAGTGACCTTTTTAACATTGCTGAGTTCTGACACTGAAGATGTTGTGTGTCTTCGCATTTAAAGTGGATTTTTGGGAAACATGATTAATAATCCTTTTGTTACCACAGCAATACTGCAACTTTGTGTTTTTTAAAAGTCAGTTTCATGTCAATCAAATGTTCTACCAAATGTCAGCACACTCTGCTGTGTCCTGGCACTGGAGGACCAAATATCGCAGACTACATTAGACTTTGTGGGTGAAGTTTGGGTTGATCCAGCTATGGATCATGCAAGGGCCTGCATTGGTGAGGGCGTGTTTCTTCAGGTGCAGATAAGATGATGAAATGCGATCCAGAATTGCTGGTTTGAGTAAAAGATCCATCAGTAAGAAGGCTTATTAGACACCAAAACCTTACCTGCATAGGGGGTTATAATACTCTGAGACAGGATGTTACAATTCCAAAGTAATCCCATTGCAAAAATCACGAGGTAAACAGTTAAAAAAACAACATTCATGGTACAAAGTAATATACCTTGTATGCTGGGATGATGCTGACAAGTGTCCAGCAACACAGGTGTGCCAGATTTAGGCCATTGCTGAGCCAGTTCATTTTGGCTACCTGTGCAATCATGCATTTCTATAGTGATGGAAGAGAATATCTCTGTGTTCTGTATGTTACATACTATCATTTGTCAGGTTGTTTAAATAGTGGTTATGTGCATGTACTCAACATGGCTTATGAGCTATAGATACAAATGTAGGACACAGCTGCAGTGCAGATAAAGGACTTTAAAATGGAGGAGGGACTGCTTTGGCAGGAGGATTGTCCCTTCTGCCAAAGCAGCACTACACACACTTCCCTGTTGACCTGTGTATAATGTGTGTGTGTACATGGGTATGCAAGCCTATGTGGGGGGTTATGTAGGGGCATGGATGTACAGATGACCACATGATCATTGTATGTTTTTCATGTGAGACAAAAACATGTGCAGGCTGCAGAAACAATATGCAGCATATATGCTAGTGTTTACATTTCTAAGCCATCTAATATCACTGTACTGCCCATGGAAGACATGAAGAACCTTTCATGTGTTGATTCATATTCTTGCTGGAGGTATATTTTATGTCAAGGCCATGACTTGACTTTACTCTAGTTCTTCATGAACTAAGTTGGTACTTACTCCTCTGGAAGCAGATACTCCTCCAGCTCCGTCATGGGGGATGAAGAGGGGGGCAGCTTTGTGAGGGCCATGATGTGCTGGAGGGTGATGTCGGTCTGGGTGCTGATATTTGAGACCTGGGAGTCAGCAGCCGGGCTGGCCAGTTTGGGATGTGGGGCTCGACGCAGAACCTGGACCATGATGGGCTCCTTGGCGGTGCGGAAGGCCTCCACCGCCTGGTCATGGGTGGCCTTGGAGAGGTCCTTGCCATTGACCTGGAAGAAGAAACAGAGAGAAATTAATCAGCAAATGTTGTTAAGGTTTATGTATGGTTTGTTGATGGAGGAGAATCAAAAAGGAAAACAGGATGCAAAAGAGGCAAGCTTTTTATTTAAATGTGATGATATTCATTATTTCAAAACAGATCATAATCATTATCTCTATTATTGAGGCTTCACATGAAGCACTGTGCCCACACAAACTCAGCAGCGATATTCTGTTTCAGAAATGACTCATTACTGCCTCAGCTTGTTTTACAGGGTCACAGTGGGACCAAGTAGAATAAGACCTTAATTAGGAAGAGTCTCTCTTTAATTAATCAAGGTCATTAGCTGAGGCTGCATGGAGGAGCTCTCATTTAGCTAAGTAATTTCTCAGCAGAGGATAAATTTGACCTCCTGTCAGAGACAGTGGAGTGGGTGCCGCGTGTTAACCTGAAAAGATTAATTTGAGAAAAAGGCTGTCGCAGACAAGAGGCTAATTAAGTTTGCTTGAGCCACTTAAGACCTCTTGTGTGCTGATGAAAGATGAGCGCAGACCCTCTAAAGTCCCTGTTTTCAATAGAGTGTGTCACCGGAATCCAATGAAACCTAAAATCAAACAAAGAAGATTTAAGTCTGCAGACAGATCCATGCTGTCCAAAATGTCAGGCAGAGCACACAGATTAAATTTGAGATTTTATTACTTTGGCCCAAATGCCATCATGTCCTTACAAGTTCACCTCAGCATCTCCTGTGAGAAGGCAAAGAGGAGACGAGCAGTAGTGATCTAAGTCGCCTGCAGCTGCCTGCATGCATATTGCATCCTGGGTCATCACGTTGGCCTTCTGCTTTATCAGGGTTTACACAGAGCTGCTGATCCGCTTTCAGTCCCAACATCATACGGAATCTGTTGGTTTGTGATTCCTAGATGTGTTGAAAGCTTTGATAGGATCTCAGCCTGAGGCTCTTCTCCTTTCACACACTCGACACTCCCCTCCTCCTGTCTCTCCAATGCAGACACAAGGCACGCTCACAGTTTGTTTTTAGAATGAAGTTACTTTCTAGCAGGAGCATGTAGTATTGCATGTCATTAGGTGAGCCATAACTCTTCAGCATCCCTTCTCCTGACATTCAACATACATGTCATTTGTGTTTGAGGATGCATTTTCTGATAAACATGTGGCTGGTTGGTGCACCTGCCTCCAGCTATGGCTGTCTCTTTCAAATCCATGGCATAGGTTGCAGAATTGAGTACATATTTCTGTAAAAGGAGTACATACAGAAACCAAAGCCACTGGGCTTGTGAGTGTGTGCTTTGAGGAAAGATGAAAAAGGAGGGAAAAGGAGTGAACTTAAGGCAGAAGTTAGATGAGGCTTTGCCCACTAATAACCAGAGCAGATTAATGCTAATCCTGGGCCTACAGGATAATGGGATCATCTCAGCGTACTTAAACTTCTACTTCTTATACAACAAAAATTAATAGCTCATCTATTTGCAGTTCGTGCTGAAAGATTTGACATTGAGAAGTGAGTTATCGTATCACAGAATACTAATGTAAGAAATCCTACTGAACCTTGAGATTTAAGACCACTGCCCTCTCATGCCAAGAAGAAATTCAAAACTGGCCTTGACTGTGAGATGAAACAAATCAAGTAATAGCACAATATGAAAGAAGACACCTAAAAGTCCTATTTGTTGTTGTTGTTGGTATCAGTAAAAAGCATTCTTAAAATCACATAGGACCTCACATCCTTAACCATCTTTGTTTCCCACAGCGAGCCATGATGTTGTACATCAGCTGAAGAATACAAGCGCCTTTGTGCTTCCCTCTCTCTTCATGCAAGCTCCAATAGTCAAACCTGGTTGCCAGGAATCCCGGGGGCTACTTGAAGGCAGTGAATCAGAGACAAAGCCTTTAGCCCCCGTCTTGTTGAGCCCGGAGCATTCTGCCTCAGTGCTCTCAATGGGGGGAGTCTCCTCCCAGCTGTGGAGGGGGTCCCACGACCTCAATTCACTGCGCTCACCTCTGACACAGAGCGGCCCTTTGCAGCACACTGGGAAAAAACACACACCGCTCCCCTGACACAATACACAATGCTTTGCCACCGCTGGGCTCTCCAGCTATGCCATGTTAACTCTGTGCCTTAACGCGGATGCAGTTCAGCTAGCTGTGAAGAACTGAAATTTACATCAAGCTAATGCAGTAATGAGCCAAAAGAAAACAGACTTTAACTGCTGAATACCTCTAATCTAATTCTAGATTTGCCTTTGCAAATATCAAACACATGAGCTGTTGTTCATGTTGACACAATGCAACGATGACTGACACACACATATTACTCTGTCTACCTCTGGTGCATCCTCCAAGAGGGGTCTCTGTTAAATCCATTTTAATGACAAGAGGGCAGCAAGGCCCTACTTAAAGGAATACTAATTAGGTCTAAATCACACGTCTGCCTTGTCTGGTGAGGAATTTACACAGCTGTGGCTTTGTTATTTACAGCCTATTTTCTTTAATTAAAATATCACATTTGACCTCTACAGCAACAGTGGAATCAGGGACATGTATCCCTGCACAGGATTTGTTAAGGTTGTTTCAGAGCAATTCCAAATTTCAGTTTTCCTTAACGTTTCATGTGATAGCTATGCCAGCCATCAGCCTTCTGGGTAATAATTAGGGGCAGCAGGGGTGAGCAGTGCCGCAAGCTCGGCTGTGGTATCTTCCATGGAACGCAAATCGAGCTGGTTTGAGGTGTTGATATGGGAATCTATGTGTGCGCGAGTGTGTTTGTCTGTGTGTGTGTCCATTCAGTGATTGCTAACCTGCTGCCAAAGATGCTTTTCTGCCAGGCAGCCAGCTCAATCTCTTTCATTATTGTCTTTGTATTATGGTAGATGGGGTGAGGCTGCCTCAGGTTTCCATTTATTCTTTATTTAATTAGGCAGTCTCATTGAAATTGAGCTCTCTTATTCATGAGAACCCTGCAAACGCAATAATCAGTTGATTATCAGTCATAAGTTAATATAAAATGGAACTGACCGATTGTCTAGCACTGCCCCACTTATTTATTGTTGCTATGCAAGTCAATTTCTGTTCTTACATGCCGCATATGCAGTTTACAATGACAATGGTATCATATTTACCACTTAAAATTCCTAGCACATTTTTGAAACAATGGGTCCGTAATTTCAGACAGAGGTAGACAAAAGCAGGCTACTAGCCAACGGCCTTCTATATTTCCGGCAGAGTCTAAGGTTAGCTCCATGAAATGGTTGAAAACCCTGGCCACAGTTGTCTTTTAGTATTCCCAGCTGACTTTAAACTGTAAAATGAATCTTAAATATGCACTTGATAGCTACATACATAATATGCTACGGTGCTAAAAGACTTATGCTAATGTCTAACGTCTATAGGCAAAAAGTTAGCATCCTCAACAGATAATCAGTGTAGAAGCTATAGATATACATATTGCAGAGTACAGCCAGTTAAGGCCCTTTCAGACACGACGCGACAATGGCACCACTGAGCTCTGAAACCCATCATTTCCAATGATTAAGTGAGCTTGTGCCCAAAATTCAACCCAGGCAGCTATGCCAGGCACAGAAGGAAAAATAAAGGAAAAGCTAATGTTGTGTTTATGAATTCCCTGAATTGTACAACACAAGTTTACGCTTGTAGTTCCCAGAAAAAGCCCTATCTAGGAAACATGTTTTCAACTAGGTAGGTGGCAACAACAAAATAATGCAGTCCTGCTAGAAGTTAAAACCTCCTGGACTTCATTTAACATCTAGTCAGATGTGCGCTGAACCCAGTGGCGACATGTATGCAAATATGTGACAGAAATAATTCACACAAATAAAATTACCGTCAAAAAAGCCACTGTGTCAGTAACACAAGCCTGTGTCTAATCAATATCATATAGAAAAGCCTTTGCAGGATATTAAGTTAATTCGCTGACTGTGTTGTGTAACATTAGGCTTTGATACGGCCATTCAATCATCACGTAATCCTTTAATAAACAGGAGAAGAACATCATTAAAGAGGCTAGTGTTCCTGTTCCTTGGGGAAACGCAGTGAGGTGAACTGAGTGGAAACTCTGCCAGGCAAACGGTGCCTTTCAGAGCCGGGCAGAAGAAACCCTGGGAACTTCAGTCTATAGACAAGTACTTTAAAGAGCCTGGAGAGCCGGGGCGCTCGCCTCCTCTTTCTGGTCGGATACACTTCTTAGACAAATCTTCAAAGTCTGTATTTTGGAAAAGAGAGGAGCTCTGACATGATAGAGAGCATGAAGACTTGAAGGCTTATTTCCGGGGGGCCTATATAACGTTTGAGTGGCAGTCTGAATGTGGGTCATTCTACTTGAAAAACATAGTTAATCCTTCTTTTATTTCACTTCTAACCATTTTCATAAGAAAGAAGAAAACAATTTAAGGACCAGCCAATGATTGCTCAATGTGTGTGTGGATGCACACACTTCTAGGTGTGTCTTGAAATCTGCACGCATTGTTCTTTTAACTGACTGGACAGACCCTGCGTGGTGTGAAGCTTGAAAACACAACAGTCTTTTCTGTGCGCGAGCTTCCTGAGGATTACAGAACAAACAGCTAAAAACTTAATGCTGACTGAAAGAGACGCCACTGTTTACTTTCACCTAATCTGGGACATTGTGTTATCCACAGTTGATCAATTAAGAACCCAGATCATTTCCAGTAATTTTTCTGCTTCTTCTCTGTAGTCTAATGAGCCTAACTGAAAGTGTGAAGTGAGTCTCAGGGAGCTACCTTTTCTTTGACTTTTAAGCGCTTTAACAACCCGTTTCATCCATTGTGTTTTTGAATATGCTCAGAAAAATATAATGTAACATTTTCTATGATTTTCTTTCTCTGGGATTTATTAGTAAAACTTCTCTGTCCGCCAGCAGTAACCTCTTCTCGTTCATCAAAAGACAGTTGAATCTGCATAAACCTTGAATTGAAAGCAGACAATACCCTAAATACAGTACCCTACCCATAAATAAGTTTTATTTGGGCATTTTGACACAAAACTCTTGAATGCAACATCAGGCGACAGTTGCACATTAGATTAGTGAGATACAGTGCATACAGTAATACTAACAAACCAGATAACATTCACCAATACACCCAATTAGTAATTAGCTAAAATATTGTGCCCCCAGTAGTAAAGAAATGAAAATCTGAAATAATAAAAGATGATATGTGTACCTTTAACTCACACATTTAGTCATCCTATTAATTTACCATAAATAAACATTGAACTTCTGAAAACATCGGCAGCCTCCTCTACAGGCTACCAAGCTCTCACACAAACACAAACTAGTGGCATCTAAAGACTGCATGAAGGTGGCTGGGGAAGATTGCCCAACCAGAGTGCAGCTACAGTACATCACTGCCTGCTCCTCAGTACAGATATGAGAACAGGAGTATGAGAAGAATTAATGGGAGAGGGCATGGGAAAGGTAATATCAGCAGACGGGCTGAAACCCAGGTTGTGTCACGCTTCATTAGCGCCGTTATCTCACTCCACAACCACAGACTTCCCCTCTCTCCTCCACACACACCAAGACCAACACAATAAACATGCACACCTATTCCCTGTGAGGGCTGACAGCACATTGAGCTCTATACCAGGGCCAAGTCTGTTTGTTCAGCAAAGTCAGCAAAGTCAAGTTTGCTTTGACAACAATCAAGCAGAGCTGCACAGATATATACTCCACTAGAAGAAGGGTAAGAGAAGGAGCAGACACGGGTTACACATCACGCACACAATAAACTAAAAATGATAAAGCAATACTAAGTTTCCTGGATGTCTAATCTCCACAGAAGGATCAGAGCTCTTTGTCATCCACAGTTAAGTCAAAATCACACTGTTACATGATGCCTGGCTCATTGTCAGACGAGGAGCTCCTGGTGAACACACTGCTGAGAGAGGCTCCCTTTTGCAGCTTGATAATGAGAAATAATCATCCTTAATTATTCAAATGTGCAACAGCTAATATGCCACATGGGCCACTCATGTTTTATTCATTAGGGGGTGTACGCACATACACAAATGGAGCACTTACAAGGTACATGTGCACTCATTTTATAATCAACTAACTCTTAATCACGTACCTAGAGTGATAATCAGTCAATGCACTGCTGCACTTGTAAAACAACAGCTAACTCGTGCAAATTTTGAGCACTCTAATATAGTAAAACAAACATCTTTTTTGAGAAAGACTATACAAGATCAAGTCACTCCTGATCTCTTGATGCCTCGGCACAAAGTTGAAACCCTCCCATTCCAAGCCTTCTTGTAAAAGCATCAGACTGACTCATTTGTACAGCACTCCACAAAGTAACACCTACGACTCTTGAATTGTGCGGACTTTCTATTTAAGCGAATTAGTTTACAATGTAATTATCAAATGTAATAATCTCTGTCAGTAACCTCAAAGTGGCGTTTTTTACTTGTTGGTGGAGGACCGGAGAATCTTGTCATTCAGGTGTTAATCAAGAGCTACATATTGCTATATAAGACTCATGGGCCTTGATAATTATGATTGACATCCATGAGTATAATGACACTGAGCCATTTGTTATCATTTGTCCATGACATCCACATGTATATTGTACATCTATCTATGTAATCTATGTAAACTCTTCGATCACGGTATATGTAACTTTATATTGTGATATTGACATATATTGTGATATAGTACAGTTTCTGGACATTACTACTGCAAAACCTAATGTGAATGTCTAGCTAGCCATCTAGCTACATCTATAAAAATAGCATGTGGATGAGATGGATGCAGCTACACAGGTTGTTATAAGTTGACTTATTGAAATGACATATTCTGATATGATTATTCTGATATTCTGATTATTGCAAACTGATTGGGGCAAAATAAAAGAACCCCACCGCCCTGCCAACAAGACACTGTTGTCAGGCTGACTGAATGAAGTGGAAATAAATGGCAATTCAATCTGATTATCAGGCTTGCAAAATCACTGATGGTTAACAAAGTATACAAACAAACAGATTGTTGTAAGGGTTGTATGGCTCCCTTATATGCTGAGAAAATGTTACTCTTGACTAAAACAATTCATCGCTCCTGACATTTTAACACTCTTATATGCCAACATCAATATTACATTTCACTATGCTCTCATAGCTCAATTATAATTTGGTTTGCATAATCACTGCTGGTTTTCTCACTTTTGTCATGCTGAATTGTCTGGGTGTCGTTATATTTCTGTTGTGGCTGCGATCTCTCTTTGTCATTCACTTTGGACTGACAGTAAGTACACGGGCTCCTGTGAGTGCTCCCCTGTGGCAGCTAGCCACCTGCTCCAGTGTTTAACAGATGTGACGGCACACCAGGGCTGATCTTAGCCGTTATTAAAAACACACAGTGTCAGGCTCCAGTGGCCGCACTCGGAGCGGGTGATCCCTGCTTTGTCTCTGTACGCCGTCTGTGTCAAGCCTCATTACAAGGACAGGGGCTGCATGGGGCCAAACAGGCCGATCTGCATCTTTGCTAGTTCCCCTTTTCTGGTGACTGCTTTGATGACAGGGCTCTCTAACAGTGGGGCAGAGGTTTGAGGAGATGAAGGCCTGTCTTGTACAAATATTTCCATCTCATTTTTCTGTCTGTCTGGTCCCGAAAATGTCATACTGAGACCATCTGGCGCTTTGACAAGTTGGCTTCTTGAGCTGAGCATGACATCTTTGCAGTCTTCAATCAGTAATATGGCTAATTAGGCAGTGACACTTGGAAAGCTTCAGAAAGGAAATGTTCCAGCAGGCTCATTTGTTAACTTCTATTGCTCAACAGATCAATCGTTTTTGGTTTAAGATGCTGTTTGCTGTCTGCAGGGAACAGAAAGGAAAAACCAACATAGACATGGAGATACAGAGAGACCTATGAAAGCAAAGGACTTAGCAGACAAACAATAGTCTAGATCAGTTCAGCATGGATCAGAGCCTCAATAGCCAGCTTGTGCTGAGGCTCTAATTAAGCCCCGCTCTTGTAAGAGCCGCAGCACGGTGCCACAGCCATTAGAGTGCTTCTGGAGAGATTTAGAGTCCTAGGACTGTCAAACAGAGTTTCCAAGACCTCTACCTTGAAGTCCCTGACAAAAGCAGCTGAGCTTACATCTCCACATGGTGCTTACCTTTAGCTTTGAAGAAAGGACTGAGTTCACCACTGTCAGAAGGGTCAAGTTTAAAAGGGAGCACTGATCTTGCCGCAGCTTTAATGATCATAACGAAAAGAGAAAACACTTATCTGAAATGCCATGTAGGCTGCGTTTAATAGACCTTAAGGAGACCTTAATGTTTAATCTCCAGGATGGCTCTATTGACACTCAGTGGCGTAAACAAAAATTAACATAAGTGCAATTCCTTCGAGAAAATAATGTGTGAAGATACAAAGCTCGTAATTATTTCTATCCAAACAGGCTGCTGAAGTTACCAGTTCACGCAAGTATTTCTAATCCTGCCAAGATTGATAAAATGCCTTCAGGTAAATATCTAGTACAGTCTGTTGACTATTTTTCATGCTTCCAACATGGGAGCGAAGGTGTTTAATGAACTGGAAAGATTTCAAGAGTTCATGGATTATCAAGTCCTCAGAGAGATGACGGGGAGAGCAGGGTGGGCGCTGTGCCAGGCTCACTGATCAAGAGGATCTGCCTGTATTATCAGTAAGGAGAAATAAGACCTCCCAGAATCCCCCCAGAGTCCAAGCTAGAGACATTCTCACACAGATTTCATTCACCACCATTTACTATAGTATAGTAAATGTAAATGGTATAGTAACTATACCATGGAAAGGCAGTTTAATGCAAAGAAAAGGTTTGTGTGAGTCCTGTTTCCATGACCAGAGGAAGCCCGACATCAAAAATGCTTCATGATGTTCTCATCATGAACCAGTGTTAATGTTTGATAGTAAACGAAGACTCAAGTCAAAATACAAATCCTAGTGAGTATTGCCCTATTTTCAACGAAATTGAAGAGCGATACAACACCAAGCGACTGCATGGCGGTTAACGTTTTTGTACTCCCTCATGGCAGGGTTGTACAGGTCTGGAAAGGTTCAAAATCAGTCTCTCTTCCATCTTCACAGTTGCTTGGTAAACAGCAGAGTGCTACAATGCTACATGGTAAACAAGGTTCTTCTTCACCTCTGTCATTTTTCTCCAAATGTTGATTCAGTTACAACTTTTCGCCCGAGTGAAGCTGCATTTTTTCCGGCACCCTATTGCTCTCCCGACCGCCACAGCCTAAACGCACTGCCCCCGTTCAAATGAATGGGAGGACTGGTGTTTTTGTCGCAGCATCTGATTTAAACTGAATACAGCCTAAGTCTAAGTCAAGTTTCAAGCCTTAGAAAAGCCTTTTATTGTAGCTGGCCATACCCTTTATTCCAACATCACAGCGCTGGCTTGAATTGACTTTAGCTTGAACAAGTGTTTCACATACATAGCTGAGATTAACCACTTCAATTCAGTTCATAAATATCACAGAAAATATTAAGGTTGTGCTATACAATCACACCACAACTGCAAAATCTTTACAATAACCTGCAGCACTCAGATATACATGTTCAATGCAAACATGACCCGTCAGGCAAAGTGAGCCTGAACATGGCTATCATTAACCAGTGCTAGTAGCTGTAGGTTATGAATGCACCTTCACGTAGGACAAATGTAATGATTGAACCTACAAAGTTTGTCAGAGGGTGGAAATAGTTGTGTCTGCTTTGTAATGTGTGCTGTATTAGAAAAACTCACAATTTCTCATCTTTCTGGGTAAATAGACAAACTATTAAGCTCCTAGCCTAGAGAAATAATTACATATACAAAATGTGGCTTCAGAACCAGATCACAACTGATCAAGAAGTCTTCAGGCATACAAGTCTCAAGTCAAATCTCATAATATCAAGTCCAAGTCAAGTAACAAGTCCTCATTTTGGCCACTTCAGCCTGAATCAAATCTAAGTCTACAGTCTACAGCTCTGCCTGATGATGAGAACCACAAATAGAGACACACAAACAAGAACTGTGCTTCTCGCCACCTGACTGAGGAAAACCTTTATATGGTTTCTTACATAAACCAAAGAACAACTTAATTTGACTGTCAATGGTTGTTTGAATGGTGCTTTGCTTTCAGATGGTTTTGCTTGAAAATAAAAGAAAGAAAAACAGAGCTGAAACGATTGGTCAATTAATCGATTAATTGATAACAGATTCATTGTGTAAGTAACTTTTCAAGCAAAAATGCCAAATATCTTTGGTTCCAGCTTTTCATTTGTGAGAATTTGCTGCATTGCTCTATTTTATGTGAATATAAACTGAATAGTTTTGGGATTTGGACTACTGACTACTGACATCTGAAGACGTCAACCTTTAATTTTCTGACCTTCATAGACTAAACGATTAATCAATTAAGCAAGAAAATAATCTGCAGATTAATTGATAATGAAAATAATCAGTTGCCCAAAAAGAAAAGGTTTTTCAATGTTTTTTTACCTTTAAAAATCAACCTGGCAAGTATGAGCCAAGGTTTGTGTAGAATGACATATTCCTTTCATGACTCTTCCCAAAGCATCACTTTTATCAGCCTTTTAGTCTACACAATCATCTGTGTTATTTCTGCTGTCATGTGTGGCAGTTGATCGGCTTGTCTGAAAGCAGAAAAATTACAAATGACTTGTCATGTTAAACCCAGCGCACTGACCTTCTCTACAGATCCTCAGAGTAACTGACAGAAGTAGACTGCTGTGAGACAAACTGAAGTAAGTGAACGGCCTGCCCATCCACGATAATTGACAGGCAAGATGACACTGTGACCGGAGAGAAAGCAGAACAAAAGAAGTGACAGGCCACCATGTTTTTGCTGTTATTAGCGGTCAGTTGGGAGGGGAGGAGTGGAGGGCTTTCTGACCCCAATATTAGCACCCATAATCCATTTATTATGCCACTGTGTGACACCCATCTTTTCTTTGAGACAAGCCAAAACCTTTTAGTCTTTTTTCTTTTTCATGAACAGACCTGATCAAAGCCAAACTATTTGCAGACACAATGTCAGACTCCCTTTGTTATCTTCCCCTGATGGGAGGGAGCAGTTTTTTTAGGGGAGAATAATGAGCGAGATCCACAAAGAGAGCTTGATCATTACGTTCATTTAAGACAGCCACCAGCCACCCGACACCCTGTGCAGTAAATGGAGATGTAATTTGGTGTGATAGGAGGATAACACTTGGCTGGGGTCCATTATGGATGAAAAGAAGGAGATAACCCCCCCCCCCCAAAAAAAAACAAAAAAAACAAACAAAACAAAACTGATTTGAGTATGTTACAGAAACAAGAAAATGTTATCAGAACCCCACAGTCTGCTGTCAGACGGGCCGGTGTTGTTACTTATTAGATTGGACCAGCGCTTGAATCCAAACAATCTCAGATGAATAAACCATGTGTTGTCTCAATTAAAGTTGACACTGCAACAAAGCCTGCAAAGAACAGAATATGGCAACATGCTGTAGGGTTTTTCTGGGGAGCTATATGCCCGTCATAGACCAAAGCATATACCCACATTTTCTCAACCAAAGGAATATATAAAAAGTCAGTCAGCTAAGTTTCATTCTGACTTCAAAGGCCAAAGAAGATTCAGACAGAAAGGTATAGAAGATGGTTAATTGCTTTGAAATTCTAAACAACTTCTAGGAAAATTGGCTAAATCAAAAATTACATTTGATTATTTTCAACATCACCAAAATGCTTAAAAAAAATCAACCAGGGTTTAATTATCTTTTCCAAAAAACAACATCCAAGTTCAAATATTCTAAACCAAGAATGCACTTCGAATTTCAAGATTGTGGCAACTAATGATTTTCATTTATCTGTCAAGTTTTTCACATCACAATCTCCCCAAAATCCATGTTGATGTCTTGAGATTATTTGTTTTGTCTGACCAACAGTCCAAAGATATAGAATTTACAATGAAATAAAACAAAGAAAAGTAGTGTTTCTTCACATGAGAAGCTCAGACCAGAAAATTCTTGGCATTTTTGCTTGACAAATCATTGTTTCAGCACTAATCTGGATTGTACGCAAGTATTGTTTAAAAAGAATGATAAATCCTGTCCCCTTCTATCTCTGTCGTTTCTCTCTGTGTTAATGGTGCATCTATGAAACACCTGCTCTATTTTCTTTAGTGGGAAAAAAATGTGCAAAACAAGCACTGTAGTGTTAAATATAAACTTTAGTGAAAGTCAAACAGGGGTTAAAGCTGGAAAGCTCAGAGTCAGCATTCAGTTGACAATAAGGAGGTGGGCAGCGATCGGCACACACTAGTAGACACATTGAGAGAGCTGTCACCTCTTCATCCCCCCCCTCCTTTAAGCACAGCGCGCCACCTCTCGCTGACCCCTGTGGCCAGAGTTCAAGCTGCTCAGCTGCAGGAGCTCCAGCCGGCAACAATTCCACTCCACTCCACTCCACTCAACTCCGACTACCCTACTCTCCTCTACTCCCACTCAGCCAGTGACCCCAGAGACAGGAGCGAAGCAAAGTCAGTCAACAAAATATAATTCAAAAATATACCTTAAAAAACAGCAAAAAGTACAATATAAGAGTCTCAAAAACTCTTCCTGAGGCTTGGTCACAGTACCTGGCAGACTTCATAGAGTAGTTTATATTGCTCCTCAGGCTTCTGCAGGGTACAGAGGCTACATCCCATTGTGGAGGAGATCACACCATCCAGGCTCTCCCTGCAGCCACTCAGACAGGAAGAGAGTGGAAGCAGATCTCTTCTTCTCCTCTCTGAACGGACTCCCTCTGAGTCTTTTTTCCACAGCCACACAACGACTTTGGCTGACAGGATTGACTTCCCCTCAGCTTGTGGCTGTATCTCTCCGCTCAGCCTCGTCTCTCTCACACACACTCCCCCCTCGCCTCACATGCTCCCTCCCTCTCAGACGTCCTCTCTCAGACTTCTGCTGAGCTTACGGAGGTCGGTGCCTGAGCTCGGCTATATACACCCCCTCATGTTTATTAAGCAGCCACTCAATGATTATTCACGAGGGGGGGGGCTAACTCATGAATGAGGTTCATCACAGAGGCTGACACCATGTGAGAAGAAGTCTTCTTAATTAATAAGCATCATTAGATTAGACGAGTGACAAAAAGGCTGTTCATTTCATGTCAAGACTAATATGTTTCTCTCGAGGGGTTCCACACCAGCTTGTTTGTTAACAGTTCCAGACCTTTCATTTGAAATCCAGTGTGACAAGAAGACATTTATCTGTGACGAATTAAGCACTAAATATTTGTGACTTATGTGTCCAACGCTATGCTCTGCAGCTTTGTTACAGCATACCCTTTCCATGGCCCAGTTAAATTAGCACTTGGTGACCTCTGCTAAACTAATCCAGCACACAGAGACACTGAGCATTCTTTCCTCGTGTAGTTCTCTCCAAATACACAGGCACAAAGACGGGGAAAACAAATAAACCAGATAAATATTTATGCTGGCTTTCTCCAGTGCAGTTGGACAAACTTTACCCAGTGGAGCATCTTATGAGCAATGTCACACAGTATAGTTCCTTTCTGCGTGTTAGCTGCCCTTTGTGCAAACAATGGGTATTGCTGTGTACACCAGACCTGGCATCTGCCTTGCTGTTTGCTCTTGTGCCACATGGCCAACCAAAGATAATTGTCCATTAGGGGCAAGAAGGGCAACATATGATGTTGCTGTATACAATCAGAGGTCAGAGAACTTTTAAATTCTGCAGGCAGAAGATGTGAAACGGCGTCAGTGCCCCTGCAGCCAAGGCATTATTTGATCCCATGAAGTCTTTGTTCACCTCTTCACAATTCGATCTCACTCTTGTTAAATTCAAAGGATTGTTTCAATTAGGTCCAGGGTGTTAAGCCACAAACCTGGATAGATTTCATGGGAGGAGGGGGATGGTCCTATGGGAGAAACCCTGAATGTTGGTGGCATTTCCTCCTGCCAGATGTGTCCACTGATCCCTATCTATCAGCACTTCCACAGCTCCTCCCCTTCTCCAAGACAGCCACATTATTAGCGAGGCTTGAAGGTTTCCAGTCAAATGTCAAACAAATTTTATGTAAATCTTTCCAAATGCCACAAGAACAAAATGTGAAGCCTAAAAGTGGACTAAAGATACATCAGAAAAAACGAACAAAATGAAAGCTGTTCTATGATGTCAACTAATGTTGGCTGTATTTCAAACAAATAATCTCTCACACACTCGTTACTGCACAAATTCATGACCCTATAAATTGCAACTCACATTGTACATTAGTGTGACAATATGTACAATATTTCTGGAATAATTTCATTTTTATTTTAACTGAATTTGCCCTTTTCCCTAATTTTAAATTTACATAAATATACCTGGATGGGAATTCAGCTGGTGAGATTTCACTTTTCTATTTAATCTCTGTGTTTGTATTCTGTCCAAGAGCTATTAACCAAAGGCTGTCTTTGAATAAATTCTCATATTTTTCCCCACATTCCATATCCACACAGAATATTGGACAATCTAAAAACAGAGATGTTAAAATGAAGATCCTTAAGGCAGAATAAGTGCCGGTGACAAAAAGTTGCCTCGGGCAAACTGTGAAGGTATCTGTGTGAATTTAACAATGATTCATAATTACTGGGGGCTTTGCTTGTCTGGGTGCTAGGCTGAAACTTTCATCCAGAGTAGCATGAAAACTAATTCTACGCTCAAATTAGCTGTACTGTTGTGCCTGGGGATGGGATCAGTAGAGAGTTTTAGCTCTTGCCCGGCTAATCTTTCTTTCCCACTGAAATTAGCCTATTCACAAAGTCAAAACGGAGACAGCGCTCTGATATGAATGACGGCACTAAAGGTTATGGCAGCTGTTGTAGAAAAAAACATACGGAGCATAAAAGTCAACTGAGAACCACAACCACAAACGTGTCTGCACACTGTCCGTCGCTGTGTTCAGGGATTTCATTTTGTCGTTGCTAATTAAATTTCTTGCTCTCTCCGGTGACAAAACCTGTTTCCTCCATCCCTGTGGTGTGGTTTGATCCGTGGGCTCAGCAGCGAGACACACGCACTTTTATTCATTGCTGGTCTAGACTATGACACGTGCATCAGAGGTTCATATTTCAGCGGGAGCAAGACCAAACAATAATAATGTCATGCTGTTCATTACAATAAACATCAACCTTTTTTTTTTATATATAGAGACAAGAAGGCTAGAGGTTACCACATCCCCTCACAAATAGCAATGTGGTTCCTGGGTCCCGAGCATTTGATCTATGCTTGGTTGGATCATTCATATTCATAGATGCTGCCTGGTGTTGTTTTTGTGTCCCACTGGGACTAGTTTAAAAGTCATGGCTTTAACTAGAGTCACAGCGGAATCAGGTGTTTATCGCTGCAGCGTAGGCCATCACTGTATGGTGTTTAACTCTCTAACATCATCTTCCCTCCTTCTGAGCTCTTTATGTTCTTCTCATAAAATGGACAATTTTACCTGAAGAATATAGCTTCTACAAACAAAGATAACAGCTACTACTTGGGTGCAAGTTATTACTATTTTCATTATTTAATGGCGTAATTGATTCATTGTTTACATCAAAATTTTGAAAATGTCACAATTTCCCAGAACACAGAAATTTGAAGTTAACAACTTCAAATTGCTTGAGACTGAAGAATAATTGCATATTACATGACCCTCATTGTCTTCAGTCCACATGATGGCATCACTGCAGATCCACTGAAATAAACGTGACCTCAACATTTCAAGTCCCAAGCCATTTATCTCTACATCTCAGTAATCAGAATGAAGGAAAGATTTTTAAAAAAGGTGACAACGTGGCAACATGTGAAGAAACAGGACACCGATGGCTGACAGTGATAACACAATGAAAAAGCATGCTGTCCAGGCCGTCTCACACGACCCTAATGCACTGTCCAGACAGCAGGATGTGGGGAAGAGGGAGGGAGGAGGGGCGGAAGATGAGGAACGATAGAGTAAAACTAAATTGGCTACATATTGCAAATCCATGAAGAGAATGTCGTAGTGTGGCATGTCTGTTGTATAGAATGTCATTGTTCTGTGTATCAGCGGAGGCTAGATTAACGTCACTTCACGCCACAGAAGAAAAGAATCAGGACATTCCACTGCCCTCAACTTTTGGAGGACAAACCACAAATGCTGAAAAACATTAACAGGAGGATATTACATTTTCCAACATGACTTGATAGACAGACTCTGGACAATAAGTCTAAAATGGGCTGCTACTTAAAGCAAAGGGTACCACTATCTAGTAAGCTGCTATAAAGATTTTATAAGTTGTAACTAATAGAAAAATAAGATAAGCTGACTCACATTAAATCAATTGGTGCCAAATTTCAGTAACTGAGAGCGCATCTGGGTGAGAGACTATTAGGAGAAAGAAAGAGAGCAGTCAAATGTGGCAATGCAGTAATGCAGCCTTCTTTTCCCGAATTTGGAGGATCCAAAGGTTGTATCCTTTGTGGCCCAACCTTTCCCAAGATCCATTGTGTGCAAGAGAATATGACGCCCCCAAATGTAGCGCCAACAGTGGTCGAGCAGGATAACACTATTTATTTATTGGGTTTCAACTCACTTGAATAACTAACAATAGAAATGTTAAAAAAAGCAAGGGGCCTTAAAAACTGCCGCTGTCAAGGTTGCTTTGCGACAGGAGCGGCCCTTCGTGACGCAAATAGGAAATCCTCAGGTAGACCAGTCAGTCTCATTTAACAAAGATCAGTTCAGTCTTTGTAGACCTGTCCTCAGAACAGTGCAGCTTGTTCAAACTCACAGGGAGTCAGGGCAATGGCAAGCCGAAAGTAGTTGCAAGTGTGGTTACACTTTTCAAATCTCCATGCAGACAATACTTGCTGCAATGTAATATGAAATGCAACGCTGAGAAGAGAAAATGTACTTATTAGTGGGCACCTCCAACAATTTTACACATGAAGATCAGTTTAGTCATTATGAAGAGTCCTACTCAGTCGAGGAAAACAGTTGTATAACATCTTTTATGTTACAAACTGAAGGTAAAGAGTGAAAAGCATGTGGACATTTATCAGGCACACAAAAGATGCTATTATGGTCAACAGGTTTGGTCGTCCATTGACAGGGATTAGAAGGTGATGGCTGATTTGATTTTGGCCATAGCTTAGTCCACCTTTGGTTTGGTTTGAGTCCTCATATCAGCCCTTTAATCTATAGAGGATGTGAGAGGAGAAAGGAACTACTGCCACCGTGTTAATGGAGATACCAGATGAACCAACAGGAGTGGCACGATGGAGTGAGAGCTAACACAAGGGATGTTAAAAGAAGGTGTGAAAGAAGACAGACACACACGACAGAGAGAGACACATAACCCACAGAGGAGGGAATGGGGCAGAAACACAAACTAAACGTGTGGAGGAGTTTAATGAGTCTCCAGTTCCTCTCGACTGTACCGCTGGGGCCTGAGCGTGTGAGGATTAGTGTGTATGTGATGTGGGTGCGAGTGTGTGTTTGTGTGTGTGTGTATCCACCTCTGAAACACTGGGCTGTGCATAATTTATCAGACAGCTGTCAGCTTTGTACTCCTATTTACTCCGCAAGCCAGATTCTGTGCCAACAGGGACCCAAGCCAGCAGGAATGACAGCCACCAAAACAGTTTAATTAGAGACTCAAACAACTAATAATGCCATTACTATCACTTCAGTGTAAGTGTGAGTGGATTGTAACAAGACTGATATGTTTAAATACTATGATAATGCTCATCATCCCAAAGTATGACATTGGATATTTTTGGGGATTAAAATATATATTTTGTTTTGTTAACAGGATGTAAATCTGTAAACCTGTTTTCTTTTTTCGAGTTCCCTGAGGCTGTGTCCCAGCCTGCCAGTAAAATGCACATCACTTTGCTATGGGCTGAATAAAATCACCTTCATTGTTTGGGATTTGGAAAAAAAACCCCAGCTTCAGGCATTTGTTGTGGTGCGGCCACTAAGGTGGCTTACACAAACATTACGACACAAAAGCAATTATCAGTTTTTGTGTGTGTTCACTCTGCCAAAACATTACCCACTTTTTGAAAAGAAAATTCTGTCAGACTCTTCCAAGTAAAAACATCACTCACAAAGACAACTTTATGACTTTCTAAATCAGCCAGTATTGGTGCCAAGTGGATGCAGGCATGGACAGGATGAGTTTAAGTGTAAATTAATTGGTCCATGCAGACAGACTAGCCCTAGCTATGATTCTCTTGGCCTGTTCCCGGCCTACCATCCTACAACACCCCACCACCTATGAGAGACCTTTATTTAGCTTCAGAATAAGGCTAGCAATATTACATCTAACCTTTGCCACTTTAAAAACGTATCCACTACTGTGTGATGGTGAGGTATAATAAAATACTATTTACAACTAATTATCCAAATGCCACAACATTCTTGCAGAAGGTAACTCATGGCGCTTGTCAACACAGTTATTAAGCAGGATATTAAAAGGAGTTCATATTTCATCCCTTCTCCTGTACTGCGAGCTCAATGATGTGACTCCACTCTGAGGCTCCCTGTAGGGCTCTGCCAACTCTGGAGTCCACACAGAGTTCCTGTCACCAGCTAATTCCCCAAGCCTTCATCACTTCTGGCTGCTCCAGCATGTTGGCAGCCAAAGTTACCAATGAAAGCCTCTAGCTACACAGTACACATACACATACAGTAGGCAGAGGTGGGAGCTTACAAAATTAAATGTGGACAGAGACTGCATAGAGGTAATCAGATAAGTTGGACAAAGGGTGTCTCAGATTTTCAATTTTTTAATGATCATTTTACATCTTTAAAGCTGTAGTTGTAGCAGTTGAGAGTTGAACCCCCTTACGAGTGGAGTGTTGGCAGCTCGATCCCTGGCTCCTCCTGTACACATGTTGAAGTGTTTTTGAGCAAGATACTGAACCCCAATTGCTCCCAATGGTTGGATGAGTGTGTGTGTGTCTGTCTGAACGGGTGAATGAGAGGCAAACTGTAAAGTGTTTTGGATAAAAGCTTTTTAAATGCAGTCCATTTACCTTACCAGGAACTTAACTTAAGGTAGGCGATGTGTTCACATTTCCCACAGTTGGCCAAAAGGTTCAGTAGAGAACAAAAAAGTAATTGTTGTGGTATGTATACCTCTTCTGAATGGCAATACGCGAAGGCGGGGCAAAAAACTGGCCACAATAGCCACCTCCTGGCTGCTTTACACTCCCACCCTGACCTCTCCTTTGCATCTTTGTAGTCACAATGTAATTAATCTTAATGGGAATGAGTGACTGTATTTTCATACAGTCTCTCCTCAGAGGTCAAGATGTTACACTTGGGTATTCACACAGGTAATGGAAGTACCACAGATGGGAAAAGAAATGAAAAAAGACCTAGAGAAGTTCAAAGCCTGCTTACTTTTTAACCTCAGCACATCCTTAGTTTGAAGCATACATGCTAATGTTTCACCCCAAAGGACTTTCCATGTATTTTACAAACCAGAACAATTTGGAAATACAAATTGGATGGTGGGTTAAAACAACAAAGGGCATTAAATCACTTGTTTTGTGGTTTGCCCTGCTATGATCTCGTTTCATTTATTTAAGAATTTCCCTGTATATATCCCCAATTCTTTCAGATTCTGCAATATCCTTTGGTACAGTACACATTTAGTGCTTACAGCTGATTTTAGTTCCCTCTGAATGATATCTTCTCCCCACGTGCTTGCAACACTTTTGCTTCACCTATTGCCAGTGACAGGAAGGAAGCAAGGAACCTGCAACTTATTATCACCTCCGGAGCAGGGCTGACATTTAGAGGTTCTCCCTAAAGCTAGGAAATAACTGGGAATGGAAATAATAGCAGACCCCTGGACAATATCTACACGTTACGGTACATTTGGTTTAGTTCCTCTAGTGGAAAAAGGGAATATGTCAACCTGTTTGAGTGAAAGGTTCTGAAGAGTGAGTTATACCCTAAGGTCCATGTTCAGCCCTCAATCTCATTACATTACAGTGCTCGTTCAAATGAAAAGCTCTGAGTGAGAGCTGAGGTCATTGACAGGTAAGTGACTAACATGTTGGTTGACATCACTCAATATCATGTCTCAAATACCCAGACGGATTGCCGAGTTTAACTACCCACAGTCAGCTGTGATAAATGGGCCAACCTCCCTGAAGGGGGAAATACTATCTTTACACACATTCACGTATTTAGCACTCCACCAGAATTTGATGAAATTGCTGGTAATGCTAAATGGATGTCTTGACCAGTCAGTAAATCTTTTTGTTACGTGACCCCCGGGCCATTAGTCAGGCCAAGGCAGTGACCTCAGAGGCCTCATGGGTTTCACAACTCCCTGATGTTTTTGCTGAGCCAGTCAGCAATGTCATAGCGAGATGTCCACCCCTCCTCAGGCTCCAGTGGCTGCCAGATGACACTTCTAAACATTATCCTTATCTGGCCAAATAAACCTTTACATACAGAGGTAAAACACAGGCAAGACGTAGGAGCTTTTAGTTCTCTTGTTCCCTTGTGGAAACAAAATGGTTCAGACTGTTGGGTTTCTGGACTTTCATATTTAATAATAATTATTATTATTAGGCACTGAGGTAAATCCAAACATTGGAAGCCTCCAACATTAATGTAATAGCTGGTGACATTGTGGTTTAGATGAACACTGTCTCTTTAACTATTCCAGGACTTTTAAGAGGTGTGAAATGACAAGTTGTACACTGGATATCATCATTAACCAAGGAATCCCAAAGGATACCTGAGACAATCTGGTTTGATGATGAAGGGCTGACCTTCTGGATCAGACAAACCGCAACATTCATTTTCTCTGTCACTGGTACTTTGAAAGTTAGAATGTCTTTGAGCAACACATTTAGCACTGATATGGTGAATTCAGCTTATCTGTCCCCTATCCTTTATCCGATCCATATAGCCCAAAGGGTTGGGGTTTAAAAGATTACATATTGCAAGATTGCATTGTTTTGACTGAAAAAAAAAATCAGGTTGAAAAGCTCAAGCCGCAACTGGTTTAAAATTTAGAAAATCTATCAAATTTACAAAAATACATTTGGGGAAGGAAATGTTTTTAGATTATAAGATGTAAGAAAATGTAAAAGGTAGAGAAATTTTATAATTGTTGTTGGGTGAATGTCATTGTCACGATTACTGTTTTAACAACACATTTAATATGTATAATCGCTATAGAAGCAAATAACAGCTTGGATGTTGCAGGATTTTACACTACGGATTATGCAAACAGTCACGGGTAAACTGTAATGAATTAGATTTCGCCAATAAACTCAATTCAAATGCTTCCCATGACACATCTGCTCATGACAATATAAACCAGGTGCATCTTTGTAGTCACAATGTAATTAATCTTAATGGGAATGAGTGACTGTATTTTCATACAGTCTCTCCTCAGAGGTCAAGATGTTACACTTGGGTATTCACACAATATAAACCAGGTTTGCCCAGAGTAAATTTAATTATCAACTCCCAGGAAATCCATGTGTGTGCAATATCCCCATTCTCTACCATGGAACCAATGATTACCCAAAACATTGGGGCTTTTAACAGAGGATATGCTAGTCTCATTAGCATTTTCAAAATAATTAATTTGTGACATATGTCAATACATGTACTGAAATTATGTGCAAAGTGGCTGTTAGAGTGCAACTGGAAGCATTTAATGTGCCAATGTGTTATTCAGCAAGTGTCTTAATGCTTTGCAAAGCATACACAGAGTTTGGAATTAAAATGGAAAAATGAATGTCAACTGCAAAAAGATGTTCATGCTGTTATTTCTCTGTTAATTTTCCAAATAAACAAGGGTACTAGAGGCTTTACCAAACAACTCAGTGGATCATAATGAAGCCCTTTTTTTTTTTTTTTGCATGTGCGTGTTTCAAATCGAAAGACATTATATCCTACAATAATGGTGACACACTTTGCTGCCAGGACAACAAGAAAATACCAATGTCAATATGAGGCGCTGGTTGAAAAAAATTCATTTCTGATTCAGTGAGTGGGCTCGGTGTTCCGGTGCTCCCAATTGTCTTTCCATGCTCTGAGCATCATTAACCCAAATATAATTTCTCGAGCACTGTTTCCACCAACACATCTTCAGAAGGAGTATGTTTGATTGAAAATAACAAGAACTGCAAATTCAGGCTCCACCACACACTTCTACCCCTTTACACCCCATTCCTTTCCAAATGGGATAGGAGAAAAATAGAAGCATGCTTTTAAGGAACCCAAGCCTGTAATTTCCATCTCATTCCAACTTCATTTGCACTGAAGTACCTTGGAAATGCTGCCTTTACAGAACACAATGCTGTGGTGATGCTAAGAGGATCTAGTCCATTAAGAGAGACAGGGAGAGACAACCATCTTCTCTCTCAAGAAGAGCAGAGGAGCAAGGGGAAAGAGAAGCAGACAGAGGGGAATGGAGGATGGAGGGAGAAGGGACTGGGGGTGTAAATGCAGAGAAAAGGAGGGAGAGAAGGCATAGGTAAAGAAAAGGCTGTAGTTTAATGAGGAGACAGTGATTTTAGGAGCGAGCAGGGGGGATGGTTGATCTTTGACCTCTCAGATCCCTCGGTGCGTGTGACAGGCCTGAGTTCAGACGGAGGATTAAGGTAATCAAGGGTAGCAATGAGAACAGAGCACACATTCACGAGCCCGAACACTCCCCGAAAGCAACAATTATGGACCTTG